>SNQJ01S0074341.1:7975-45354 GCA_010110895.2 Picea sitchensis
AACAACATAGAATTCACAACACTACAACTCTTTCCAAGAATTTGATCCTATGGTGTTATGTTATTCCCAAAATCAAATGTGGAATGATGAAAGGTCAATTTTTCATAACCAATCAAAAATATATGCCAACCATGAGATCACAATTTAATTTCCAAATGTTCTTTTTATCTCTAAGGTCAAAATGTGCAATGATAACGTGTCGAATATAGGACTATGTTAGTAGTTTTCTTAAGTGTTTTATATCAGTCCTAAAGAGAAAATTTGTAAATTGGTGTCACTACGGATCATGTTCTCTCTGTTTAGGCCAAGTGAGTTTGTGCTCAAGGCCAAGGGAGGATTCCCTACGACTTCAGTCGTTCACAGTGTTTATCAATGCCTTAGATGTAAATGATCTATGATGTATATTTCCCAGAGGCAAGGAAAAAAGAGTTATTCACACAATGTCCCGGAGATAATCAAATAGTTTGCTTATAGACCAAATATGAAAAATGCAAGTAAATACCAGTAGAAAACTAGTGCCTTAGGAAGGGGCTATGGAGTCTAGAAAATGTCACAATCCTGATAAGATTGACCTCAGGATAGGATATCCTGAGGTCTATCTAAATATTCAGATAACCAAATGATGTTTCAATCAAATGATGACTCTTTCATGTAAACTCATCAAAAATGTTTTCAATATGTGGTTTAGTGACAAGTTGGGTAAAAGGAAAATGGGAACAAGATATTCTCTTAAATGTGTAATGCATGAAATGCTCAAGAGATCAATCTATCCTGAGTGGTTGTCATCAATATCCAATAATAGTACATGCACTTTAAGTGATTCCCTTTTGATATGATCAAAACAATAATTGTGAAGTAACTCAATCACATATCACTTCATCAACCAGTCAGCGTGAGCTTATTCATCAAATGATTCCTCACCAGTGATATGGGTTCAAGCAATTGTAATGCCAACTAATCAAATGCAAAACATGTCAAGATTGTATGTCAAGAAATGGATTGATACCAACCTTACTAAGAAACTGTATACATTCATTTAATTCAGAGAATTTATGGCTTTGAATCAATGCTTGTCAGTCCAATGAATTTACATATGTCAAAGTATGAATCACATGCAAGCATATTAGTTCTAGTTCTGATTTAATTTAAAGTCTATGCATCAACATAACATAAAAATGATGTTTCTACCACATACAGTACATCAAATTGCCAAGTGGAGGGTTGTCTTCATGATCTTCTAAATCTAAAACAATGATATCAGTCCCTACCTATCATTTTTGAATTTGTGTTTTAGTATGGGTATGTTTAAGAATAATGCCATAGTGACTGCAATTAGATATGTCGAGGTGCCTTTTAGGATGCTAGGTAGTATGCTTTAAGGTGTTGCGTTGAGGATATATGGTGTCAAGAATTTAGGGGGGTCTTCCCAAAGTATGTTGAGATAAATTCTATGCCAACGTAGGGTAGTTTAAGGTCTGTCTAAGGGGTTATATCAGTCAGCCAGGTATGTTTCCTGCAGGTAACTATGAGGGGTAGAATTGGTATGGAGTCAGTTCTTAGGTAGGAAATGGTAGGGTAGATGCCTAGGGTAGTTACTAAGGGTTAAGCGAGGCTTTTAGAGTAGATCTGAGGCAGGGCTGAGGCTCAAGTTAGGGGGAATGGGGACTATCCGAAAGGGCTGAGGGATAGGCCTAGGCTTAGGGCAGTCTAGAATAGGGCTAGAGTCTAGCATTGAGGAGTTGAGGTGGTAGGAGGGAAGTAGGACTAAAATCCTAGGTTCTAAGGCTTAACGCAGGAGTATTATACCATAGGCCGAGAGCTAAAGTTAAGTTCTAGGGCTAGTTTTAGGTGTTTAGAGCTGCGGTTAAGGGTTTTAGGTTCTGTAGTATAGAGCAGAATTTAGAGGGGAGGTTAGTTAGCTAACAAGGCAAGGAAAGGAGAGTGAGGTATGGAATGGCCTTAGAAAGGCAGGTTGAAATCGAAAATTCAACCTTATCTACTGAATCAATGCTCAACAAAATTACCTGGCCATACATGTTGATGTCTCCTTTTCCCCTTGCGATCGTGGGTGCTTGTGGATGATGCAGAGGTTCTCCTTCACGCCTCGATGATTGTGAAAACCGTGTGCCCTCCTTTGGTCCTCCTCTAATACCCTCCTCTGGTGTTGTGTGTGCCCTCATCTCCCTCCTTTTCCTCTGGTGTTGTGTGTGTTGTTCTGCGTGTTCCCTCCTCTCCCTCCTTCTCCTCTGGTGCTGCGTGTGCCCTCCTCTCGCTCCTTCCCCTCTGGTGCTGCGTGTGCCCTCCTCTCCCTCATTCTCTCGTGCTCCTCTCCTATCCACTCTGTGTGCGTGCAACATGAATACCTCTCCTCTCCACTCTGCATACGTGTAGTTATTCGCGCAAGCTCCAAAATATGAGCATGAATATAGTGTAGTGGTGTAGTCATGCGATTTTGGTTTGTTTTTTTTATGTTGTTTTGTTTTGGTTTTTTGTTTTATTTTTTGTTTTTATATTATTTATATATAATATAATTTATATATTATACAATATATATAAGTTATAAATTATATATTTTAATTTATACAATTTATTTAATTTATAATTTATATATATTTTAATTTTATTTTATTTATTTCTAAATGATTTTTTCTTTATATAAGTTACCCTTCAAATATGAAATGTACTTGTGAATATTTAGATTTCAAAATAAAAAACAATCTACTTTACTCTTTGGCTCATGTAGCAAACCATTTAGAAAATCCTAGGTCTTTATTGGTAAGTAAAATACTAGGGGTTATAGGGAACTATTTTCTTTCAACAAGAGACTTTTCAATTATGAAATAAATGGAAATTAAAAAAAATACCTAAGCCACAACAAAAAGAATCCAAAAATAAACCTACAGGTCCTAAAGAACACTTAAAAAGATGGAACAAAAACCTAAAAATTAAAAAAGTGAGTTTCAAGAGCCCTTGCAGAAACTCACCTAGAAAGTTGTGTTAGCAATGCAGCTTATGCCCCCTATTCACATATAAAATCACCTAGAAACTCACATGCAAGCTTGTTTTCCACCAAATATCACACCGCGACGAACAAATCGATCACTAGGAACAAATCGATGACTCCACTAAATTAGGGTTTATGGTTTACATGATGAATTGATGATGGAAGAAAGTGGGTGTGCAAGTCAAATTTGAGCCCAGAAACCCTCCCATATTGTTAAGGCATACAAATAGTCTATCCATGTCAAATTTCAATGCATTCAGAAACAGTTTGAAAAAATTTCAACGTTGGCCCCATTCACAGGTCATTGTTGCCCATGTCTAGTCCTAGTACAATTTCCTTGTAAAATTTGTATAAGATATTTGGATAATGAAAATTTTGAAGGTGTTAGGCCTATTCCTACAAACAACAAAGAGAATTAACCTATAGTTGTCAAAGAGAACAAAAAATAAAGGCAACGGCTTCTCACACGAATCTAACTCTAGGAAAAATGCGAGGTCAAGGGTGTATGCTTTCTTCATCCAAAAACTATGTAAAAAGAGATTCCTAATGACTAACCAAAAATATAGGGATTTGATTCTAAGCCTACTGTAACAGAAATATGAAAGTACAATCTAAAAGAAATTTGGCCAAGAAAGGTAGTAGAAACCTTAGGGGGTTTTCTTCTCAATCCTTGTGAATTTATTAAAGAAAACACCTAAGCCACAACAAAAGAATCCAAAAATAAACCTACAGGTCCTAAAGAACACTTAAAAATATGGAACAAAAACCTAAAAATTGAAAAAGTGAGTTTTGAGATCCTTTGGAGAAACTCACCTAGAAAGTTGTGTTGGCAATGCAAATTATGCCCCCTATTTCTATGTTGTTCAATGTAGATAACATGCCAAAAACGTTTTGGTCAATGAAAATAACATGCCAAAAATTGTGTTGGTCAATGTACTTAATGACCCCCAAAAATGCATTGGCACCTAAGGGTTTCCAGATAGTTGTGAGCTAGTCTCTGAGGCAAATATGAGTGGTTTTCGACATTTGTTTCCTGAAAACACTGCACATAAATTATGCATGAGCTATCTCAAGATGGTGGATATGGAGAAAGGGGAAGAAAATAATATGGGAAGGACTAAATTACTGTTGTAAGCAAGGACTTCTCGCCTAATGAGCATTTGGTTAACAAAGTGAGGAATTTCGACACATAGAAAAGGTAACTTAGATCACCTTTCAATCTAGTCAAAGTTGATCAATTAATGTCTCTTGTTACTGTAGGGTTATAAAGCCTCATGATCCAATATACTAATTTACAAATTAGAAAACAATAGCAATATAGGAAAAAAATGAACCTTTTAAGTATTTGTGAACATGAAGGCATAAATAATTAACAAATTAAATACCTTATTATCTGTGTGAGACATGTGTTTGATAAACCATTCAAAACCTTAAGGTTCACCAACAACAATATAGCAGATAAAAGATTTGTTGTTGAGCCTTCATAAAGAGGTTAACGTGACTTCTCGAGTAGAGGATCAACATCATGACTATCATCCTAGTTGTCCTCATCCAATGGAGCAAATGTGTCTTGGATCAATCTATGTATCTCATCTTTTTGATTTGAATCACTAACGTTATCTCCATCAATATCATCATTAATAACTTGATCAACAGCTTCAAATCACCAACGTTATCTCCATCCATATCAAACACAACTTGATTAACAGCTTCAATATTCTGATCTCTCAGTTCATCTCCCAAAGTAGTATTTCTGCTAGTACTTGGCAAATAACTCTCCTGGAGGTCGACATTTTGGGGCATCGTCTATATATTTAAAACAATGTAGAAAAGTTAGTGTATAGAAAATATAAAAATCCCGATAAGAAATATTACTAAATTCATGACATACTGATTATTACAGAGAATACATTAAATATTGAATCCTCTTCTTACCAAGTACGACCACAACACACCCCTAGTGAAAAAACTAGTGTTCAATGCAATGGGTTTGTAGGATGATGATGACATGCATGATGACGATGATGAGTCAAATCAACTATGCTATAAACATCATTTTTCAAGAGCTTTGGTTTCAAGAATAGTTCATTCCTACTAAACAGGGGTCCCATGTGAAGGTGGAAGCTCTAATTCCCCCCACTTCATTATCACTCTCAATTTCCCATACCCAATTTGAAATAATAAAGAACATGTAAAAATACTATATTATACAAAATAAAAACATATAAAGCACATCATAAAACATACCTCTATATATCATTCATCTTCTTCTTCATCAAACTCAACATCATCAATATCATCTTCATCATGAAATATTTTCATTTCTCAATACCCAATCTATCTAGATTCAACAACTATAATTAAAAACGACACTAAGATTACATGAAAGAATAAAAACATAAGAGATCTATAGTATAAATCACTCACCACATGTAGGAATATCATTGATCTTCATCCAACTCATCATATTCAGTATCATCATCTGGTATTTCGTAATCATCACGAATGGATTGGCCATCAACATCATCATCAGTACTGCCATAATTTTCAATAATATCATCATCAGATATAGCATCATCGAGAACATTATCATCTACATCATATGGTTGATCAACTTCTTTGACTTCACCATCTGACGATACACGATCTACCTCCTCATGTTCCTCTCTCAGACACCTTTCTATTTCTTTGAATATCATCTTCTTCCTAAGACATTATACTTTATAGGCCTCTTTGGATCATATCTAACAACAAACGACCAACTTGGTTTATCGGGAACCTCGCAATAGAATACCTTCTCACATTGGCTGGGAAGAACATAACTTAGACCTGGCCTAAATGTCTCCTTTGTATTAACCATGGTAAACCATTGTCATGTTTGAATAACATTTCTTCGTGATCCAATGCTCATTTATCCGTGAATGATACCATTTGACCTCAAAATACTGTCTTGAAGGATTTGAAGTCTCACTCGATTATATCATCCAAATATCCATAATATCTATTTTGTTAGTCTTGATGTTTGTCACTTCTAGAAGAAACATTGGTGACTTGAAACACTACAAGTAGCTTATCCCTAAATCTACTTTGTGTCGTCCACCCTTTTGACGTGAAATTTCGACCATTATACCACATAGTTTTGTGGTACTTCAACTGCAATATTCCCTGACAAGTACAAAATAAATTAATAATTAATAAACGAATTAAATCCTTAGTGTCATTAAAAAATAATACATTAACATTTTGTATAATAATAGAAAAGGGTTAAAATTTCTTTTATATGTCATGTTTATTGCTTAAACCATAAATCAATCTCCCTTTATGTAAGATTGTGTTCTTCATTACGATGAGCTCTTTTGATTAATGTAGCCATCCCTTCGCATGATAACCTCTACCATCATGATGTTGTTCAGATTGTTATATCCATAGCTTCATCCAATCAAGATTGTTAGTAATGTATAAATGTAGTGTATCCCACACTTGACCAACTGCAATAAAAAATGTATAAATTAGTAAGAATAATGAATAATAATAATTGATGAGGTATAATATAAATTGAAGAAAACACAATATAGATAAAATCAAATAATATAATACCTTTCACTTTCCCTATTACTCTTACCATTCCTGACCAAGACCTCCACTTTATATATTTTGATGTTATTGACACCCCAAATGTAATGCATATTACTTTCTCCCCTAAATCAGGAAGCTAATCACAGTATACATTAACATTTGATATACCATATACCCTCCACCATAGAACCCCGGGACACACTCTTTGTCTAACTAAAGCCTTTCAATGACTTCAAGTGTCTCTCCACCATCCACATTTGACCTTTGTGTGTACTAGTCCACTTAATCCAATCTCCTCAACCTGGTGTATGAGGTGTGTTCTTGCGCATTGAAAAATACTGAGGTAGATACTTTGCATTGCACACATTAAACGAGGAATTTCTCCCTTCCAACATTTTATATCTTCCTTATGGATTTATTTAGGATGATAATCAATCACAAATGTTACAAGAACAAAATAGGGTTTCCAATAAAGACAATAGTGTATACATGAATATTACAAGTGTTCATATGTCATCAACAACTTCTACAACATTTATTACATATAAATAATAATATGTAATTCATATGTCGTTATTTACCTCATGTATTTCCAAGGTCATATATAACTTGTTTTAATGTTGTTGTCAAAGTCACTGGCAAAGATAGAGGTAGCACATACCGTAACAAAACAATGGCACATTAATAAATTTCCCATTTCATATTAACAATATATTTACAAAATTTAAAAATATTACATCGATTCTTACCAATATGTAACAAATATATGAAAGAAATTACCTTGATGAAGGTATGCTAGCCATGAGTTTTTAACCCTAAATTCACCTTTCTTTGTTAATAATATATTCTTGATGTTTGAAGCAACTCCGGTTGGAAATCTAATTTTTCGAATGAGCTCTTTTACAACATTGTTTTCATCTTCTTTAAATAACCATGGAGGCTATTTCGATCGACTCCATTAGTCCCATTTAAATCAATAATATTTAGCATTGCATGATTGGTTTCTTGAATGTCACTACAAATTTTAGAAATTTTTCTTTGTCATGCCTTCCATCCAAGATTCTCCACAACAATTTTGTTATGGTCTTCCCGATATGTATTATGTCGAACAAATGAGTTATTTCTCTAGTTGCTCATAGTAGGGCAACCTACTAAAATTGTTTGGGGAAACTTTTCATTCCTTGTGGAAGCAAATCAATGCCTTGACAACCAACTATATGTTACATAAAATGAAATTAACACAACAATTGTTAGATTATACACAGTAGACACGAGAATTCAACACAATTAAAAAATATAATATATTGCATACGATGACGAAGAATGACTTACATTGGTGATTTGATCTGTTATATTACAACTTCCATAGGTGTGGTATCATTCTTCATGGTTTTATCCCACTCTCCCTCTTTCCCCATTGAAAGATGTTTATCGATATTTTGATATTTATGGTTCTTAGGGAGAAAGTGCCTATATTCAATGTAAACACCTCCTTTCTTAAACTTTTTAACAGACGAGATCTCATCTTGGGACCACAAACTAGACATGCAAATTTACCCTTTGTTTGAAGACCTAGAAGATATGCATCAATGACAACATTAGTTATATAACAAGCAATTATTTAAACAACAAACATTATAATATCATCAAAATATAACTTATTTAAGTGCAATAGTGCTGGCATACCACAAAATGTGTTAGTCCCGTGCATCATGAATTATCCATGTAAGAATCCATGGAATTGAAATCCTCTTTGACCCATTGGTCTAGAGATGTCACACATAGTGATGTTGTCCCATAACTTTAACAACCTCATCTATGAGAGGTTCAATATATACATTCATATATTTCACTTGGTACTTACCTAAATGGTTAAAAATACACATAATTACTACACCTTTGTATACATATATGAAATTGTGCACGAACAAGACAGTCGAAATGTTAAACATTAAAAAACAATATCTTTATAAAGATATAACTGAACAATCATTGCCAAGATTGTGTGCTCTCTTTATTGACATCCAAGAGGAAGGTTATTGTTTCACAAAAAATAGGTCACACCGAGTAGATAGACCTGGAGCTCACCTGTAAAATGGATTTACACCATTAGCTACCATTGAAATTCTAACATTACAAGGTTCTTCTTAAAAATTGGCCATCTTTCTCTGATATTTTTATATAAAGAACCATCTCTAGGCATTCGAATAACTTCATCTTCACTTCTATTCCATGCATGGTAATCCATAAACGATGCTATGTTCCGACATCTTAAATAGTCACTGCATGGAATTATGGGAATATAACGAAGAACCTTGTGAGTCACCTTTTGTCAACCGACGTACCGACATCTAACAACATTTGAAATTGTGGGTAATTGGATTCAGATGGCTATTTTCCATAATATATGATGTGATCAGCTAGGGCATGTATCAATAGCCTGATATTCCATTCCAATTTCTTTTCGAATGGCAGATAATTCTCAGTATGTAGGTAAAATGATTTGGTGATGGTGGGTATATTCACCTATCAACATACAACAATAATATACAAAAAAAATCAATAATGAAATTATATTAATCATTATAAATATTGCATCCTTAATTTAGACATCAATTGACACTGAAAATAAAAATAAAATAAAGTTGAAATTGCATAAAATTGTAAAATTATGTTGCTTACCTTTTAGATCCTGTGGTCATACATGTTTGACAAACCATTTGATACCTTCAAGTTGACCAACAACATTACAGCAAGGAGAACACTTTTTTTTGTGCCTCATATAGGGATTCAATGGCATTTTGAAGGATAGGGTTATCCAAAATATATTCATCATCATTGTCCCTATCAATCGCCATCATTATCATCTTGCAAGTTGTCCTCCTCCAAGTTGACATCATCATCCATTGAGCATTATAAATGTTTTGGATCAATCTATTTGTCCCATCATCATCATCAATTGTGGCTATTAATATCATCATTTTCCATAGGAATAACGTCATCATCATTATCCACACGATTAAATTCATCTTGTTCTTCAAGATTATCTCTATGAAAACATATCCTGCTAGGAGGCATCACATTCTTAGGGATGATTTTATTTATCAAAAACAATACCAAGTAATAAAATACAGTTAAAATATATCACAAATATTATTTTGAAAGATAAAATTAAAAAAAATAAATAGAAATTAATGTATAATACCCCTTTTAAAGATCTATACTAACTTAATACTTCTACCAGGATCCATATTCATTGCCCCTTCAACATGCCCATTCTCCATACAATGTTTTTCAACTATTTTAAAGGTAGTCTTTCCATTAAAACCCTTGCATTCACAACAAGGGCAACAACATTTACCATCACCATGAATCACCATTTCGGCTTTAACATAACAAGCTCTCTTTTCTCGCCTGAGTTGACATTGTAATTACCTATTACAACAAATCCATTGAAACATTATAAGTACAATATACAAATCTATTCAAATAATTTTGGTATATATTTAGATATTTGTAATGAAAATTATACAAGATGTTCAGAAAAAAAAAATAAGGGACAAAGCATGAAACCTTAAAACGTAACTAGAAAAATAAGGAACAAAGCATGAAACCAATGCATTTCATATCTAACGACAACACTAGCCATTTGGGAATCTAAATGATACTTGGTTCTAAAACAACACATTGACCTACACATAAACATTCAAACATAAATGAATCTTCTAATAACCTCTTTGTTGCGATCCACCTACTATTATGTTCTCAAAATTGAGGAACAACATTGATAGAAGTGCAAGAAAGAGTTTGGGGAGAAAAATAAATCATGAAATAAGAAGCGTAAAGGCAACTTTAATTCTCATAAAAATGATGATGTAAAGAAAATTAATTTGGAGACAACCAATCAAATATGGCAAGCAATTCCTTGGCATGGTAATGATAAACGGTACACTATACATCTTTTATTGTCCAAGTTTAAAGCCTCATACTTTGATTCATCTCCGAAATCACAATATTTCATTAATAAGAGGAGGTGGATCTATTATGACCCAAAATCACACTATATAATATCAAGTCCCTAATAAAAAATAGGGTAGCTTTAGGGATACACAAGAGTATTGATGCCCAATATCACCACAAAAGCCATTGCTCTTCACTTCTAGTTGGTCCTTTTCCAACTCAAGGAGGAATCCCTAAATTTGAATTTACTAAGGCAATGATACTTAGATATTCAAGAAGTTCCATGAAATATAAGAACAAAATTAGAGTGATTGAATCTAATTAGAGTGATTGTAGTTGAATCATTAATCTTTTTACTCTATCAAAAGTGGATAAACCATAAAATCTTTCTGAGTTAAAATAAACCATAAAATCTGATTTAAGGAGTGAAAATAAACCATAAAATAGTTCAATACCACCAAATTATTAAATCACATAGAAAATTTTTAAGTATTGACCTTCAAAATATCATCTATGTAGAGTCTGATCAATTCAATGTTTCTCTTCTTGAAAGAGAATTGAAATCAAGATTTCATAAAAAACCAGAACACCATTGCATCAGAACACCCGAATGATTGTCGTAACTGTAGAAAATGATTGTCGCAACTGTAGAAAATGATTGTCACAACTATAGAAAATTTGTCATAACTGAGATATATATAGGATTGATTTCGTCGGTCTTCTGACAAATTTGGTCAAATTGACCAAACAATAAGTCAATGACCGTTTGATTCTCACACGTGACATAGTTGGTTGTTATAACGACTAAATTTCATTGCTATAATGACCAACGTGGAATGTTGGTCGCTAGAGTGACGAACAGTTGGACCCTGAAAAAAAAAAGTAAATTTAGTCCAAAAAAAGAAAAAAAAAATTACAACGAAATTTTAAACCGTCTTAATATTTCGTCGTAATTTCCGCCCAATGTAGTAGTGTGTTATTGAAGAACATTGCGAAGGAGTGCCACAATAATAAAAATGTTCTCATGTGTTGTTTCATCAACTTTATAAAATATTTTGACACAGTACCTAGGACAAGCCTTTGGAATAGGATGGAAGAGACAAATGTTCATTTCGAGATGAGGGTTGTTGTGACAAGGTTGTATGAGAATGTTATTACCAATTTTAGGAACATTGAGGGCTGGGCAGAAGACATTAACTGCAATATCAGAGTCAAACAAGGTTTTCCCTCATCCCCTACCCCTTTTGGCATATGCATTGACAAGTTAGAAGAGTGTTTGGAAGAAATGGGGTGTGTCGGCTCAACTCTCACTAGTATAGTCATCACTCTTGTTCTTTTTGTTGATGATATTGTTCTTATGAAAAGGAGTCCCTTAATGATATTGACAAGAAACTAAGAATCCTCCAAGATGTCTACCCCAAGACATGTATGACTGTTAATACAGACAAAACAAAATTCATGATAATTAAATCCAAAAAGATCACCTGTGATACTTTTGTATATGACAACAACAACTTGGAAGAAGTTCCTTCCTAGAAATATCTTAGAACAAATATTCATCACAAGATCAACTGGAATTATAGCATTGAGAAAAGGATAAATGGAGGGTGGAAAGCTTATTATGGGCTTGAAAAATAATTGTAAATCAATGGATCTTTGGATATGGGATAAAAGAAACTCCTCTTTGGGACTCTTTTGACTCTGATTATTTATATGGATGCGAGGTTTGGGGATGTAATATCTCTAGAGAGTCGTGGAGAGAGATAGAGTAGGTCCAAAAGAATTTTATAACCTACAATCTCAAAATTAAAGGAAATACACCCTATCCTATCCTCATAGAAGCGATTGTTTCCCTCATTGAGAGCATGGCTATGACCAGGTACCTAATGTATAAGAACAAGTTAAGCAACATGGAAGATAAGAGGCTTCCTAAAATTTCTTCAAACTCTAGCCAAAACAACCTTTGGCTCAAGCGAGGATGGCATAAGGATGCAGAATCTTGGATAAACCATTGGGGAATAAAGGAGGAGATCATATTGTAGAGTAAGGATAATATTAAAAATATTATTACAACACAATTTAAGGAGAAATTGTAGTGTGATGAAGAGTTAGAGGGGAAAAATAAATTAATATATTATAAGGAGGTGATCAACCCTAATCTAGAAGATCAAACATACATTTTTATCTTGAATAGTGTAAAGAATAAAATAAACATTGCTAAAATAAGAATGAATTATCATGAGCTTCATAGTGAAACTAGGCGTTGGTCAATTCCCAGATAAATAGTCTGTCATCTTTATTTTTGACAGTAAGAGGGTTGACTATGCAAAGAACTTTCTCTTGGAGTGTCCAACATATACCTATATTAGATCTCAATTTCAAAATATTTGTCACACTACCAACATTCTTAACCTTTTTACTCAACAAAGCTATGGTGATCTTGGAGCAATTCTCTTAATGTGTTTCGAGTAGAGACATAAAATTCTAAATAATTCTAAGTAATATATTACCTTCTTAAGGTTAGATAGACCAACTTCAGTCTCATTGGACATTAATCAGTGCCATCGTCATCATTAATTTATTTCTTATTCTAAAGAATTCCAAGTAATCTCTTACCTTCTTAAGGTCAGATAGACCAACTTCGATCTCATTGGACATCAATCACCGCCATCATCATCATTAATTTATTTCTTAAAAAAAAGAGATAGATATTTGGTACAATTCAAGTCTTAAAAGTCAATAGTAAGTTTAAGGAATCTGATTTTATTGTAGAGTTGTATATTTAAATGTAGTTTTAAACATTGTAAATATTTCATAAGAGTCGGAAATAGCAAAATACATTGATGATGAGTGTTTGGTAATTTATTTAAAGAGGATCGATTTGGAAAAATATTGCAATTCAATACATAAAATGTAATAATTATTATAAACTTAATTTATT
This sequence comes from Picea sitchensis, assembly GCA_010110895.2. Lineage (NCBI taxonomy): Eukaryota > Viridiplantae > Streptophyta > Pinopsida > Pinales > Pinaceae > Picea > Picea sitchensis. The sequence goes on from SNQJ01S0074341.1 coordinate 21,457, forward strand.
TTGAAGTTTTAAAATCATTATTTAATTAAAAATAATTTTTAATTATTAATATTTGATTATATTATTATTATATTATTTTTTAATGTAAAAGATTTGAGAATGTAAGCTTTTAGAGTTAGTCATAATGTTAAAAAATTTCTCGATAAAAAATTATGGGTGGTTTTGAAATGTCCAACATTTCGAGTAGACATTCCACCCATTTTAAGAGAAAAAGAAGCTAATATGTTGGAAACGAGTGCTAGGGAATGTATTTAAAGAGCAAGAAAGGACATTTCACCCATTTTAAGGGAAAAAGAAGCTAATATGTTGAAAAAGAGTACTAGGGAATGTATTTAAAGAGTAGGAAAGGCCAATGACGATTGAAGGGAGGAAGGAGGATTACGAAGAGAATTGATGGCTGAAGTCAAATTCCCCAAAACATACTAATAATTTTAATCACCAAGATTACTACAAACTTAGCTAATCCTCGAAACCCACCATTCATCTTAAGTTGTTAGTCATTGTTCTATTTTTATTCTACCCCTCCCCTGTTTGATCTTCTCACTTTACTTCGGTTCCTCCCAATTTAAATGTTCCATCCGTTTCATCATTTCCACCTTGCAAAAACCTTCTTAATTCTTTGTGTTCTCTTTCTCTATTCTAATTAATTCTTTGTGTTCTTCTTACCTTTTCTAATTAATTCCTTTACATTATTATCTTCATTCTTTGTGGTTTTTAACCCTTTTTTTCATTTATCCCCAAATTTTATTATTTTCATCATTAATCTACTCAACTACTCTTAATACTTTATTAAGATCCATAATTTAATATATTTATTAATGACTAATTTGAATATATGATTATTTCATTTAATGAAGTATTATGAATTCTTATAGCTAATTCTAATCCATTATTCTCAACAACTTAATATTTTTGTTCAATGAAAAATTTAAATACTTCATTATTTTATTAATCTCCACAATTCTTTCACTTTAAGTTTTTACTAATTTTAAATATTTTATCTCAACAACCAATTTTGAATATTTTATCTCAACCACCAATTTGACTTTATCCATCTCTCTTCTAGTTCCTTTCTCCAATGATCATTAACCTTTCCTACTCTTTAAATACATTCTTCAACACTCTTTTCCATCCTATTAATTTTTTTATCCTTCATGATGAGTAGAGTAACTTTTCAAAACTACCCACACAATTTTTATGAAAATTTTCTAGTACAATGTAAAAGATAAAAATTTATAAAAACATACAATTATATTATATTTTAAGATGCTAAAAATATCCTACTATTGATTTATTTCACATATTTTGATTAATTATGTTTTAAATAAATAATTTATAATCTATTAAAAAATTAAATTAAAAATAGTGAACATGTAAGAACATCATAAACGTTTTTATTTAACACGCAAAATAAGTACAACGCAAATTACTTTGAATAGATTCCAAGTTTATATTATATAAATTACACTATAAACATTGTCTCGAGTAAGTTTATGACAATTTTATATTGCAACATGTGAAGAGCATACAAGCATATTGAATATTTAAGTATTAAAGAGCGAGGTTGTTAAGTAGGCGAGATATATACAACAATATCCCTAGAGAGTATACACACAAATTGTGTCTCTCCTGGATTCGTGGGGAGGTAAACCATAAACGGACAACGAAGATGGTGAGAAAATTAATATATGGATGGAAATATATATTATAATATTTAGTTTTATTGAAAAAAAGTTTATATATTATAATGTTTTTTTAGTATAGAAACAAAATTTTAAAGTATCACAAGTAACCACTTATATTCTGAAGGTTTGATAGATCAATTAAGTTTTAGTGGACACCATAAAAATATATGAAGTTATATTATTTTCATATTTTGAAAATTTAAATTGATAGAAATATATATTATAATATTTAATTTTGTTGAATTTTTTTTATATATAAATAAAATATATAAATATCTTTCATGTTTCATTATTCTTACTACTACTTAGTAAGAAAATTCAAATACTTATATAAATATTTGTATTTACATTTCCTGAGCGCTCTTGACTCTTTTAGTTACTTAGTGAACAAAATTATGCATCATGGTTCTCCTCAAATCTTTGGTTTATGAGATTTATCAATCTTTTGATTATCATAAATGGTAATATTTTGTATTTTCTCCATTTTGATGATTAGTGTAGTTAATGTTATATCTCTATTATTATATTTGCATATAGGTATGGTATATAGTGTTGAGTTAGGTTTTATTTTTTATTAATTCATGGTTGACCATAAAATATACATCTTTTTATCTAAAGTTTTAAAAAATAATGATTAATTTTAAATTTTAAATCTCATATCTTATTGGCCAAAAAAATTGTAGTCTTATTGCTGCCTTCACTTCCCCCAATATTATTGTAATAAATATTCCTACCATCTAATCATTTCATGCCTACTCCTTATCTCCCTATCTCCTTAAATAATACTTTCATTATTATATCAGCAGGTATATGCTACCTAATAGCCTTGTTTTAATTATAAATGTGTATGTAATTTAATATTATAATTTTTTTTTCATATTAATAGTTATTTTTATAACTTTGACTTTTTTGAATTTGGAGTTGTTTAAATTGCACATTCTAGGTTCTTGGTGCATATCAACTTATTACTCAAATACTTTTTTAGATGTTTAATATCCACATTCCTATTTTAAATATGGTTTAGTGGATCTAGAATATGATACATCTTGTTATTTCTTAATATAAGTTATTCATATATAAAAGTATCCTTTGTTGTTTATGTTTTTTCATATTTTTTTAGAAATCTTATTAGAGTCCTTTTTCTATATTACTTTTCTTATTAGGTTTTTGATTATTTTTCATTCAAATTCCTACTCTTTTATTAACTTCTCTCTATTAGGTTTTAGTTTAACTAGAATTTCTTCAACTATAGTAAGAAAATGATGTTTTTTTTTACTCATTGCGATGATTATGGTGAAAGTATTATTTGTAGATCTTGATCTTCGAGAGTCTCAATACACTTCAAGAGATGTTCCTCATATGCCTTTCTCTTTTCTTCAACAAATCTTCAATATATTCCTTCCACTAATGAAATGTGAGACTCTCGCCATTAGGCTCAAATATCAAATTTCTTCAATGATTAGGGTTCTAGCTCTCACACCTTTGGTCTTCGCCCTCTTCCTTCTACCATCACCCTAGATTTCCTCTTATTATTATCTAGACATTACTCCAACATTTGTTTTTGCATATAATAGGGATGTTTGTTTATTTAAAGCAATGCCTCTTTGTATAATCATGACTCGTCCATCACCACAAATTTGACACGAGAGAAACAAATTTGAGAAATAGTCATTCATACTTTGAGAAAACCATATAGTGGTGAAATTATCTCTATAACTCTCAATTGGTCATACCCTTGAATTCCCAAGAGAATTTTAATACAATCAAAATAGAAAGAAACTCGATTATGATAAAACACAATAAAATGTATAAAAAATATCATGAAATTTTCACTATTACATTGGGTCTTTTTGCATCCTCTCTCTTTGTTAAATTTTTTGATGTTTTGCTGTAAATTGGAGACACACAAAATGATATAATAGGTAGGAATCCGTTTTTGTGTCCTTACAATTCCTTTTTTACATTATCTTACATCTCAAAAGAATCATTGTTGCTTCTTGTCATACATCCATTTGATTATTATTTTATCCTTTATACATCACTTTCATGTTGGATTAGAGTTGTTTTAGTGTTCTTTAAGCATTGTTCTTTAAGCATTGTTATTGCATGTCTTTAATATCCTTATACTAATCATCCCATTAATATCCTTATACTAATCATCCCATTAGCATTCATGTTATAATATTTAGCATCCTATTTGCATCATATGAAATCTCTATAATGTCCTAGGTAGTGGTTTTAAGTATAACTATAACATTCATCTTCCTGTATTTATCATCCTCTTAGTGTCCTATAATCCTTTAGTGTCACAAGATCCCTCCTGCACCATCCATATAACATCCATACGGCATCAATTTAACATCTGCCAAGTGTCCTTGCAGTGTCCTTATAGCATTTCAATAGCTTCCTCATGTTTAATATTTAGCATCCTATGTGTATCTACTAAGCATTGTTCTAGCGTCTTGTGAGAGTTTTGGTTACATCCTTGTAGTATCCTTAGGTTGTCCTTATAACGTCTCATGAGCAATGCATCTTTTATGACATCCAAATTCACTTTCTAATTCTATTTTAGAGTTTGTATTTTCTCATTTTAGGAATTCTAATACGATCAAGTTTGAATAGGTTGTGCTCATGTAGTTTTCATTTTCATTATATACTCTAAGCAATTTTCATTTTTATTTGAATTTATATTTTTTTTGACTTAATTAACATATCTTAATATACAATAAACGAGATAAAAGAAAATTATCCTATAAAGTTACAATATTTTTTTGCAATAATCAATTTTATCCATATAATAAGTGGTTTACTTGTAGATTTTAACCTTGTACAATATTTTATTATAAACAGATTTTCTATAAAAGAACATAAAAGAAACAAAAAAAAATACACACATTACACAGAGATTTTTCCTTTGGAAACCCAAACTGGGAAAACCGACATATTTTATATTCATTCACACCTGATACATTGTTTACAATACAATATACATATAGGATCCCATAGCATCCAAAACCCCAATCCAATAACTTAGATTATTCAACAACCCTAATTCCTAAACCAGAAATAGAAAACCATCGGAGAAAACCATGTGTCGAAAAACCGTCCAAAATCAGACATGAAAAATCGTCAATTTCTTCTTCTTTTTTCGGTGGCACTGCCCTCAAACTCCCACAAAGAATATAACACTAGTTATAACCATGCAAATAATATAACACATACCCAACACTACCACCACCCCATGAGAAAGGAAAATCTTAAGTATACAACAAAATGTTTTCTCCATTTAAACAAGTGGTCTTTTGCCAATAAATGGAAATATGAATCCTACGTATAAACTAAAATATGGTTTTCATTTAAAAAGTGGTCCATGGCCACCCCATACATATAAGAGTCGATTAAATCAACCATGGTTAAAAGATCCATAGAGATCATCATTGTCATCTCTCCTATTCTTCTCCTTCTTAAAAGTAACCATAAAAACACAAAATAATGACAATTAACATGTTTGAAATTGAAAACAAATTAATAAATACTATTGATTTGATTAGAACGACTAAATTCTCATACTCAAGACAAAATTTATAGACTAAATTCTCATGCTAAAGACAAAATTTACAATAATTTACCTCCATTACCATATGTTTCGTGTGTCTTTCAACATATTTACATATATTATTTAGAACATATTTTAATTCATTCTTGATTTGCTCATGGCCATACCCCTCCCACTCTATTTCCATATCCCTCCCACTCTATTTCCACTGTATTTTCATATGAAGAAAAAAATAATTAATATATTTATTATAATATTACACATCACTTACCACCAACTCTTGTTGATAAACACTTAAAATAAATAAATCATTATTTACAAATATGCCTCTAATGTACTTTTTGCATAATAAACTAGAAACATGTTTAAGGCTCTTCTTATCCTCCACGGTTTTGATCCATATGATATGGAAAATAATTTGATAATTAATATAAAACGTGTTATGAGGACTTTTGAAATAATAGTTCAACTATTATATTATTTCTTACACTAGTGGTCTTTTAATGTGGTGTTTTGGTGGTTATTTCTTAGACTAGTGATCTTTTAATGTGGTGTTTTGGTGGGTTTTTTTTTTTCTCATTTAGAGTGTTTTTAATCTTCATCTTTCATCTTCTTGCAAATGGATTTTTTTTAGATATGTTAATGTTTGAGAGTCTATTTGCTTTACATGTTTTTTTTAGTTTGTAAGTTTTTTGCTTTAATTTTAAAATTGAAATTTTAAAAAAATAAGAAATTTGTAAAATTTAGTTATGTTGATGTTTAGATAATATTGGGAAGACATTCTTTTCAAATAATAATTAATAATATAATTATTGATTATTAAATATCATACATAATAAGTAAATGATAATAATAAATAGTTATTGATTATTCAAGGGATACATCCTCTTATGGATGGTCACCATATGTTCCCTATATATGGAACACTCATCATTGTAATAACATATCGATCATATCTTATATGAAGAAAAACAACATGGTATCAGAGCAGGTTGTCTGGGTGTGACTTTCTAACTGGAGAGCCCAAGAATATAAGACTTTTGAGGATGTAGTCCTAAGTGAGCTTAGGAGTAAGAGAAAAGAGAACTTTTCTCCTACATTATGTTTGTTGGTTTCTTTGAGAGGTAAAGGAGATTTTTGTCTTCCTTTCTGACATCACCTCACTTGATTCCAATCGCTAGAATTGTCATACATTGATCTAGTAGTGCTGAAATTTGAAATCCCAGAGCCATTTTTGTGAAGGAACTTCTGTAGCATCTGTCGAAGAGGGAAGATGGGGGTAACCCCACAAGTTATCTGTTGGGTGGATTGGCATGGATATAATTGATCCCAATGCCATTTCTACGTATCTCAAAGCATAGCCGATAATTCTTTGTGGAAAATGAGACGAGAAGAAAATTTTTGGCACCTCCTTTGCAAATCAACTAGAGGGATCTATTTATTGGTGTCGAGTTAGAAGGTATCTATGGGGTTTCTTCTTTGAACTGCTCATATTCATAAATTCAAGTGTCTAAACAAGTGATAATGGTATCCATCAATAGAGGATACAATGGGCTATGAGGTAGGAGATACACAGTGTGTATAATGCAAATTGTGTGCATGTTTGATACCTTAACTGCAAAGTCTTGTTTCCCCTTCTCTCGATATGTCTTCCCCTCATGTCGTGTATCCCATGTTACAGATACCTTTTAATTGTGTTGTATAAAATGTTTTATGTTCGATTGAGCCATAAAGGATCATTGGATGGACAAAGTTTGTAGTTCCTGACAGTGGCAGGTGCGAGGAAATCCACTCTCTAGGCATAAATCACAGCAGAGACTGTTGCATCATTGGTTGTTTCCTCCATCGTCTTTGTACTCATTGACAATCCTTATTTCCATCACCTTCTTGAAAGAGATAGATCACTATTTCATTTTTTTGACCAGTACCGTAGAACATATGGTGGAGAATTCCTTTTCTATTACTCATTCTCGGGCTATGGTTTGTTATCCTATGATTTGTTTTTCCATGGACTATACTATAGGCAAGGTTGTAATGATGACCAGTTAGGAACCCAAAGAGACAAGTAATAAAGGTCAATGGGAGGCATTGCAGAGGCACAAAATTCTCATCTTCTGAAATTGACCAGGATTTCTTAATGAGTGGGTTCCATCTTGAAGTAAAGGAAAATGTATAAAAGGTGAGGCAACATCGTGTTAATGGGGCATTTAATGAGATTCTCCACGACCCCTTGCTTCTCATAATATGCTTGTGGAAAATATTTGATATTGCTAATTGGAGAAATACATCCAAAGATGGATCATGTGTCATATTGGAATACCAATTGGGTACCATTGAAAGATGATGTTCTCTATGTTAAGAAGAGGGCTTGTGGAAAGAGTGTTCTCCTAGAAAGAGGGAGCAACTAATGAGGCAAAATGGACAAGTAGGATTTTCAGATCCAGAGGGAGAAGTTATTGAGCCACTCTTAGTTCTAGATAGAGCAACTACAGAGGAAGAAATTGCAGAGAGAGAGTGGAGGAGCTAGTTCCACATAGAGCAACCCCAGATGAGGGCAGTTGCTGACAGAGTAGAGAAGTTACTGCCAATCTCAATTTTTAATAGTTACAAAGTCCCAAAGGGAGCAGTTGATGTTCCCAGAGATATTGCAGTAGGTCAGAAGAGATCACCAGACGCTGCAGGAGGAAGAAGGCATGCAACTCCTCATGGTACCTTCTAAGAGATAAATAGACCTTAGAGATATTCGCACTATGCCGCAGTTATGAGCCACATCATTGATTTTGAGCCTTCCTGTTATGAGGAGGCATCTAGCCAACAAGTATGGAGAGATTCCATGATAGAGGAGCATCAGTCCATCATGAAGAATGATGTGTGGGATATTGTTTCGAGACCTGAGGGGAAGTTTGTAGTGACTTCCAAATGGATATATAAGATCAAACACACAATTGACGGGAGCATCAAGAGGCACAAAATGAGATTTGTTGCTAGAGGATTCTCTCATGTCGAGGGAATAGATTATGAGGAGACATTTGCTCCTCTTTCTCGATACACTTCTATCTAGATTATTATTTCCCCTGCATCATCCATGGGTTAGAGAGTACATCAAATGGATGTAAAGACAACCTTTTCACAATGGAGAGATTGAGTAAGAAGTATACATCGATCAGCCAGATGGTTTCATCATACATGAGAAGGAGTCTCATGTGTGTAGGTTGAAGAAGGCTTTGCATTGACTCAAGTAGCCACCTCGAGCTTGGTATGTGAGGATTGATGGACACCTGATGATTTTTGGGATTCAACAAAAGTGTTGTCAATCCCAACATGTACTATAATATTGTTAATGGTGATTCTTTGATTTTGGTCCTCTACGTTGATGATTTATTCCTCGCCGGTACAGAGAGCCTTATTTTTGAATGCAAGTATGTGTTGACCTCTAAGTTTGAGATGAAGGACCTTGGTATGATGCCCTACTTATTAGGACTAAAGGTGTGGCAAAGAACTGACGAGATCTTCCTAAGTAAGGGGAAGTACATAGTTGAGATATTGAAGAATTTTGGGATGTTGAACTTGAAGCCCGTGGCTACACCAATGGTGACGAATCTGAAGAAACTAAGTGTGTCTTCTTCCTATTTTGACGAAATTGATTTGACTCTGTACATAGAACTGATTGGATCATTGATCTATATGGTTAACACTAGACCAAATATTTTCTATGCAGTGAGTGCACTTAGCCAGTTTATGAGTTAGTCAATATAGACACACTGGATTGTTGTGAAGCATGTGTTGAGATTCATACAAGGCACAATTGGACATGGTATGAGATATAATTCTAGTATTGATATAATATGGCAGGAATATATTGAATCTAATTGGTGTTACACATTATTTTGGTCACTCTGGTGATGTCTCTACAGTTATGTGTTCAGGCTCTCATGAAGACCTTTTTCTTGAGAAAATTTATTGTTGTCTTCTTCTAAAAAGGATATTTTTAAGATGAGTTTGCAAGCTACCTGTATTATAGGGTGCAGAAATCCTTCATTCTCGCAGACAACCCTATACTTGGAGTGTGAACTGTTCACAGCCTGCTCTATAGGTAGGGTGCAAACATGTTTCAAAGCTTGGAAAAGAGAAGAAGTTATGAAGGTTGTAGAAGGGGATCTTCTAGAAAATGAGTTGGCATTCAAATGGTTGGCATCCTACTGACTTCTCAGATTTAGTGGGGTCATCCTCATCTCTTTAACCATCTCTCCTTCTCATATATAATGAAAGGTTTCTCAAGGAAGAGGTTAAGCAAGATTGAATAAAGAATTGATGAAAGAATAGATTCAGAATTATGTAAGGAATCATGTTTAAATTACTTCTTGAGGCCTCTATTTGTCCATCAAGCCACAACGGATCTTATTCATGCAAGTGTGGAGCAAGTGTGTGTTGGAACGAAGGGCCACAGAAAGGAATCTTGCGACACCAAGGCAATCTGGTTGTATCTTCTACTTTCATTTAATATAAATACAAAGACGTGTCCCTTTCCCATAAAATCATTCTTATTTTATTACATGACTCCTTGATCACATGTTTATGTCTTCATTGAATATATTATTTTTGCTTTCACCTTAGTCGATTTGTGTCTTTGCAGATCTGATATCTCAAGGCTATCAAAGAGAAGCAGGGACAACAGAGACATAAGGAAGCGATACCTAAAGGTATGTCATTTATTCCTTCCTTAATGATAAATTCAATGATTACAACTTAGGGGAAGTGTCATGTCTTGTCCTCTTTTGTTCTATATCTAGGTGGATCTAGGGAGATCTATTAATGTCCAAATATACCGATTTATTCGATAACAAAATTGGCGACTCCGCCCAGACTCACCCTGATGCTTCCCCCCAGATATCATGCATTGAATGCTTCTATTCTCATTCCTACACAAATCCCATCTGGGACTCCCGACGTTTCTACTCCTTCTGGACACCATTTTGTTCCTGGTTTTATTCTGACACTTCCTCGACCCCCTTCCAGAGGGTCTCTTCCACCCCTTATTGAAGGAACCGACCCTAGTGGCACCATCCAGTCTTTCGTGCCTAATCACCAGATTCTTGTTTGTGGACATTTTCACCCTGGAGGTCAAATCCCGATTGGGACACAACCTCCGTTTGGAGGACAACCCCCACCTACCCCACCCACTGGATAGAACATCCCTGCAGACGTGGCCCAATATTGGAACTATCTTATCCAAAATAATCCTCAATCGACTAGGGGGCAACAACCCCAAACTAACTCTTTCATACCCCCTAGTACAGGCCAACCTTATCCAAGTCCGTCCAATTCCATTTGGGGCTTGAACGTTGGACCCAACGTCCCTATTCAAGGGAACCAACCTACCCAATACAACCCTATGAATTACATGCCTCCACACCAACAATCGAATCTGCCCAAATCGTCGCATTATATGCAAACTGCTTACGGTCCTACTGGTATACCTATGGGACTTCCTCCCCAAAGTCACCAGTACCCCCACGTGAATAGACAGTTACCTTTTTTAGCCACCCTGGACCTCCCCGATCTGTCTAGAATTTTAAACGATCCTATCCGTCACTCTCCTTAATGGCGCACCATACCAGCCAAACTGCCTTCCGACATTCCTAAGTTCGATGGTAAATCAGGAGAGGACTTGAACAACCATGTCATGACTTTCCACCTTTGGTGTTCATCCAAATCTTTGATGGATAACTCTATTTAATTACATCTTTTTCAGCGAACTCTCACGGGTTCCGCCGCGAAGTGGTATATAGAATTACCACAAGGTTTCTTCACTAATTTCAACACCCTTGCCATGGATTTTTTCACCCACTACCAGTTATAGATCCGATATGAAACGGGAACCGAAATTTTGAGTTCTTTCAAACAAACCAAAGCCACTCATATCTCTGATCACATCCATGAATGGCGACGACGACGACGTCTCATCAAACTCGAACTTCTCGATCAGTTACTGGCAGAGTGGTTCACAAAATCATTTGTTAATGACATCGTTCGTGACATCGACATGGGTGGAGTTGTCACAGAAGAACACGAGATCAGTCGTTCTCAATACCTTGACCGCGTTTACTCACAAACAGGTACTCTTTATGATTTTCTCCCTGATGCACCTCGTCCTTCTACTACTGCTACTTCAACTACTCCTTCTGCTTCTCATGCGGTTGATGGTGTGATTGGCACTTTCCATGCCCAACCCCACTTTGCACAAGCCTCTACCACCAACCCCAAGCCTGTTGCTTCTAATTTTCAACATGCTCCGTCTCCTACTCCTCCCGCTGAAAAAACTTCTGAGGTGAACTCTATTAAATCTACCCCCACCGGAAAGAATAAATCCAAAAAAGGGAAGGGTAAGAATAAGGAGGATAAAAATAATCCACAATCTAAGAAGACAAAACCACAACCTATTGACGATAAGGATAAGCGCAAACCCTGATACCCTTGTATTATCTCTGGTGATGATCACTACACTAAGGATTGTCTGAGACGTACCGAGGTTACTAAGTTCCTTCAAGGGACCCCGAAACCACCTACCCCTAACCGTGTTGTCACAACCCTTTCCTTCTCAACAGCAGGCCCAATTGGTCATTCATGACCAACCTTCCCCCTCCAATACATCTTATGTCCTAATGTGTACAGGTGATTCAAAGCAGAATGACGTCACACTTAACACTCGAGCTAAAGATTATTATCCCTCCAGAGAGAAGGTTGATGAAATACCTCCTTCGTTGGTCCAACCATCTCTCTTGGCTCCACCTACCAATGGTCCTCTTTATCTTGAACAACCGAGCCTAGATACAGTTCTTCGCCCTCCTCCAAAGGGTGTTGTTTGAAAGTATGCTTTCAATCCTCATGCGCATGCTGCCCAAAACTACAGTATTGTAGAAGATCTGGCCCAAGCACCGTCAACAATGTCATCTCTCGAAGTCCTTTAGATTTTTCCTACACAACGGAAGGCACTGTTGAAAGCCATTGGTGGAATCGACCCTACGGATACAAATTTAATAATTTTTGACTTGGAAGATCACATTCCAAGGTTACCCCCTCAACTCGCTTTCCAAATACAAGCTATTGTCTCCGACAAGAACATTTGTCAAATAGTCATTGATGAGGGTGCCTCGACGTGTGTCATGTCTATTACATGCTGGAAAGCCATCAACTTTCTTCCCTTAACCGAATCACACAGCACACTCAAAGCCTTTAATGGCTTTGGATTTAAGCCTTACGGTGTCCTCCCTTCATTGCCTATTACGTTAGAAGGAAAAATGGTCAACGTTGAAGTTGAAGTCTTTGACGCTCCTCTTGATTACAACCTTTTACTTGGCCGTAGATGGATCGATTCCATGCGCGCAGTTGTGTCCACTCTTTACCATGTCGTATGTTTCCCACATCAAGGAAAAGTAATTACGGTGGACCAATTGGCCTTATTTAACTCTGATACACGTACCAACAACGTCCCTTTCATTGCGAAAACCCCCCCTGGATATGCGAATGTCGGTGTGGGTCTTCTTAAAGATTCCTCTCTGATGGGTAATTTCCCCATTCCACCACCCAATGTTCCACATCCATTTGTTGCCTTGATCAACATGATCTCCACCTCTGTTCGAGAAACCCCTACATCTTATGACCCGTGGATAGTACCCAACCCCGATGATCATCTTCGTTATGGCAACCAAATGCCTTTGAGTTTGGTCGAGTCTTCTTATCAAGCCATTCAATCGACAACCCCTTCTACCCCCTCTCTTGGTGATTTATCTCTGGATCCATTCCATGTCATTTTTCCTACTGATGAGATGATTATGTCTACTATGTCCATCGAAGATACTCCTTGGGACGATGGACATCATTGTTCCATTCTCTTCTTGGAACAAAACACCATTGAGAGTTACCAATGGATCTCGACTCCATCGACCACTGTCATCATTTCTACCATTCCTGAGTCTACACATGATTTTTCCTACGAAGGTAACTTAAGTAATATCTCACCCACCATCCCCCTCGACATATCCATTAAACCTATAGTTGTCAAAAATGTGCACATTGGAGCTTCGTGTTCCAATGATGAAATTGTCACCTATAAATCTCTTTTTAAATAATTTTGTGACGTCTTCGCCTGGAGCTATGAAGAAATGTCGGGTATTGACCTTGACATTATTATTCACAAGATTAAGACATACCCGGGTGCTAAACCCATCTGACAACGCCTTCGTCTGGTCCACCCACGTAAAGCAACTATTATTAAGCTTGAAGTTGAGAAACTTCTTAAAGCTGGCTTTATTTACCCTGTGGCTCTAACTGACTAGGTTTCCAATATTGTTCTGGTTAACAAGAAACAAGGTACGATCCGCGTGTGCATTGATTATAGGGATATCAACAAAGCTTGTCCTAAAGACAACTTTCCCACCCCCTTTGTCAACCAGATCATTGACGATTGCACCGGGAGTGAAATCTTCTCTTTGATGGATGGTTTCTCCAGATATAATCAAATCAATATCGTACCCGCCGACCAACACAAGACCTCTTTTATTTGTCCTTGGGGCACTTTTTCCTACCAGAAACTACCCCTTGGTTTAAAGAATGCCAACGTGACTTTTCAGCGTGCTATGTCCTATGCCTTTCATGATATAAAACACATTGTCCAACCATATATCGATGACCTACCGGCTCATTCCATGCACTGCGTAGATCATCCTACACACCTCCGAGCCATTTTCCTTCGATGTTGGTTTTATCGCATACGCTTAAATCTGCACAAGTGTGTTTTTTGCATAGAATCTGGCCAATTTCTGGGTTGTATTGTTTCACGTCAAGGGATCTAGGTAGATCCTTTGAAGGTCGAGGTGATTCTCAATCTCCCTCCTCCTTCCTCACTTCACCAGCTACAAAGTTTTCAAGGGAAGGCAAACTTTCTACATCATTTCATCCCAAACTATGCTAAGTTAACTCTTAGATTTACTCGACTGCTCAAGAAAGGTTCTGAGTTCATATGGGATACCACTGCCAACAAATCTTTTGACGCCTTAAAATTGATGTTAAATCGTTCTCCACTCCTATTCCCACCTGATTACAGTCGCGATTATTTCTTGTATCTCGCAGCCTCAGATTATACCATTGCTATGGTTCTCGTCCAGGAGTATGATTCTCATGACGAACATGTCATTTATTATTTGAGTCGGAGTCTCACGACTACCAAAACCAAATATTTACATGTTGAAAAACTATCCTTGGCCATCATCCAATCTATTCAACGTTTCCGACACTATATCCTTTTACGCAAGACTACTGTGATTTCCAGCTGCAACCCTATGCAACACATTCTTACACGCCAATTTCTAGGGGGAAAATACTCCAAATGGATCGTGATACTCCAGGAGTTTGACTTAGAATTCCAACGCGCTAAGTCCAAGAAATCCTTGGTGTTTGCCAAATTGATATGTGACCTTCCCTGTTCTGAGATAGAAAATGTAGCAGAGGATTATTTACTCGATGAATCCCTTTTTCTGATCAGTTCTGATGACCTTTGGTATGGGGATATCATTATATATCTCCAAACTCAAACTTTTCAACCCGATTTGTCTAGCACTGACCGTCGTCGAATATGTTACCAAGCTCGTCAGTATATTATACTCGGTGATACTCTTTATCATCGTGGGGTTGACTCCATTTTTCGCCGATGCCTCACCTTTGACGAAGTCGAGAAAGCCTTGAATGACTGTCATTATGGAGCATGTGGTGGTCACATGTCTGGGTATGCTATTGGTCAAAAGATCTTATGAGATGGGTATTTTTGGCCTTCTTTATTCAACGATTGTATAATCGCTGTCCAAAAATTCCATGCTTGCCAAACCTACAACAACAAAATACAATCACACCCTGCTCCTCTACACCCTGTAGTCTCCATTGGTCCTTTTGCGAAATGGGGTATTGATTTCATGACATGTCACCCTCACTCGGTCGAGGGTCATGGATACATTATTGTAGTCGTAGATTATTTTACGAAATGGGTCGAGGTGATGCCTACATTTGACAATACTAGAAGACCACAACATTATTCATATTCAATCACATCATTGCTCGGTTTGGTGTTCCTCAAGCTATCGTTATTGATCATGGTAGCCACTTTAGAAAGTTCATGATGTCCGAACTCACCGAAAATTTTGGTCTTCGCCATGAAAACTCAACACCCTATTACCCACAAGCCAACGACCAAGTTGAAGCAATAAACAAAGTTCTCATAACCATGCTTCGACGAATGATAGGGATTCACAAAACAAGTTGGCACATGATGTTGTTTTCAGGATTGTGGGCTTACCGGACATCTGTTAAGTCTGCTACCAATTTTAAACCTTTCCAATTAGTTTATGATCTAGAAGCCATATTGCCGATTGAATGTGAGATGCCATCTCTAAAGCTAGCCGTCGAACTTCTCCCAAAAACTTCTTCTGAAGAAGAGCATCTGTTGTATCTTATGCAACTAGATGAAACCCATCGCAATGACACCCTAGTTATAGAAGCCCAGAAGAAACACGTCAAAGCCCAATACGACAAACATGTCAAGCCATGTGTTTTCTATGAAGGTGATCTGGTTCTCCTTTATGAACAAGATTGAGATGTGCTAGGAGCTGGAAAATTTGAAGCTATGTTTCGAGGTCCTTATATCGTCAGACAAGTGTTGGAGAAAGGAGCTTACAAGTTAGTGGACTACGACGGTATCCCTTTGAGTGAACCCAAAAAGGAGCTATACTTAAAGAAGTACTATGCTTAGATCATCTGTTTATGAGTGATTGTATTTTATTGTATCATACTTTTTGTGTGTTACTTTAGTGTGCTTTTCATTATTTGGTTTCTGCCCTCGACTGCTTACCTCGCGTTGTGCTTGGTTTCCAGATGTCGGAGCCTTTACTACCCCACATTGGCTTCGCCGATGGCCCTAGTCTTACTACTCAGAACCTTGCTTCTACTGCATGGGCAATTTATGCACCTACAAACGAACTTATCAGTCTACGAGGTGTGTGCCTCGGTCGTGTGACCAATAATATCACAGAATATAGCGCCGTCATCGAGTTGTTGACTAATGATATTTTTCTTGGTATCCGTTGCCTGGTTATACGACTTGATTCACATCTAGTAGTGCTACAGTTAAGTAATGTCTATGCTATCCAAAGTCCTACTTTATTGTGGGTATATCTACGAATTCGCCTCTTGGAACGTCATTTTGATTATATCGAATATCAACACATTCCTAGATGTCTAAATACATTGATTGATGCTCTAGCTAATTATGTGTTATATAGATATCTGAGACTTTTATNGTCCAGGACCAAAATATCAAAATATATTAAGCCCATGGCTTCTACAAATTAGCGTCACGGATGATGCCCACGGTAACATGCAACTTCTCGAGCTACCCTAGGGAGCAGTCGACTAAGAGACTCAGACACGCCCACAGTATGGCGCTGATAACGCCTTAGGATCTCCCCAATAGCGATGTCCAGGACATCCGAAGTCAACCCCTCTAAGTTTTGTTCAACTACCTCATAGTCCTCAGCATCCCATCTTTCCATTGGAGCCACTTCTCCTCGTCTCTGAATGGGAGACATTCCTGGTGGTTGATACGGCCCCACATCTGTGTCATCAAAAGAAATATTTGATTAGTCCTTGGATCAAAGACATAAAAACATTTTATATCATAAAATTTGCAAAAAACATTAAAAAATAACAAAATGTGTACTTCTTACCTAAGTCACCCCACTGAGCATCCTCAGGCAAAACCAAATCCGGATCTCCTCGAAAATCCAAGCCAACATATGCGTAGTCATCGATCATCAACATCTAGGGCCTCAACCAGTCAAAAAATGAATCGTTGTATTTGATTATAGGCCCTGTTATGTGCTGATCCATGAGGTTACACCACCTCAACATCCTCGAATACTATGGGGCCGATAAACTCCAATCCACCTGTAGATGCAGTAGTGGGACCCACTCAAGGAAGAATGAAACCATAAGTGACCCGTACCTGAACTGTTTCAGGTCACCCCTTCTGCACTTTTTCAGTTGCCTCTTCATACTGTGGAGAACCGCGTCCGACAAGTTGAAAACCTGAGGCTCTGTGCACTCTATTGCATATTGGAAGTATTTCTAGAGAGCCATGTGCGGACCAGCGCTCCCGGCCATGCGTGTGATGGTAAACAAGATAGTCCACAAGGTAATATTTTGGACACCCCAGATGGTGATCTTACCCTTGCTTCTCTCTTCCTCGAGAACACAATATCGACGAACATACTTTCTCATAGGAAGCCCGCCGCCTCTACCTCCAGTCAAAGTAGCATGGTACCCACGTTGTGACAACCCCGTCAGAAAGTAGATATCCATAATATCTAGTGTGAGCATGTGGAACCCTACATGAAATACCTATTGATCCACATCCCACATGTGGACCAGGTACTCTAACAACCTGAGTTGGGCTCAAATTTCTTGGGATCCTGAAATTTTTTAAGAGCCCACATTCCCGGAGGGCAGCAACTGTACCCGAATCATTTACGGCAATGGCATCATCCTATTCATATTCTCTTTCCATCCATTCCAACATCATGATGGTCAATACATGCAATGGAGCCATGAGAAGGAAGTTAGCAACTTGTTTGAACCTCTTGCATAATTTTTTATTGAGTAAAAACTTGCATGGAAATCTATCTTTCAACCCTCACAGGTGAAGCTTGCACACAGTGCGAGATTCTCGCAGGCGCACTGAAGCTCACCTGCGAGAATATTAGGTTCTCGTAGGTATCGAATGGATCACCTGCGAGAATATTAGGTTCTCGTAGGTCCCGAATGGCTCACCTGCGAGAATGTCTGAGTGCATTCACCGACCCGAAAATGGACTCAAACACTTAAAATTACCAATAAAAATCGATTTTAATCCATGAAAAAAGTTGAAAAATCAAGATATTACCTCATTGGACGAAACTGTTTGCCAAATGATCGCTTTTATCTCCCACAATCGAGCAAAGAAATTTGGGGAAAAATGAGGTGTGTTGGACAAGTTTTTGGCAAAGTAACAATGAAATGGTAAAAAGGGATTTTCACCCATATTTATTCAACTTTTTTACTATTTCTTGTTGATTTTTTATATTATTTATATTATTTTTCTTAAAAACCTAATACCCTAATGGCCTTGTGAGTATGGTTTTTTTGCAGATAGAGTGACTTAGAAGTCCGAACGACGGTGTACGAGTATTTTTTCTTTTTTTCGTCACATGTATGACTACTTTTTTAGGGTTTTTTAGGAAAAACCTCGAGCTCAATCTTCATTCGTTCTCGCGCTCGAAAATACATGAGAACGCAACCGAGTATACTTTTTCTCATCTTTTCATACTTGTTATGGTAACACAAAAATGACAAAAATAAGGGAGTATCCTTTAAGCTCTTTTCACGCTCTATGAAAACGAAAAGATTGTCGAGCGATCTTGTTCTTTTCACACTCGTTAAAGTATTTGAAGAAAATGTTCAATGAGCAATAGTTTATCACTTTTTCGGTCTCATCGAACTAATTTACGAAAAAGGAACTGGGAGAGTTCTCTTAAGTGTTTTTCAGACTCTCAAAACATGAAAAACCCTCGAGTTTTCTATCCTTGGACTCGTTAAACAAACATCGAAAGACCCGTAATGGGACCAAACCACTCCTTCCTAGGGTTCGTTAAATGTACTTCGAGGGACTCATCCAAAGGATGAGCTTACATCGACAAGCATATGTTATCCTCCTCAAGCTTGTGTAAAAATAAAGAGGTACTCGCCAAAAATGGTGGGGAAAATTTTGGGAAAGGGATGTGTTTTCATATTTGTATTAATGGTAGTGAGCGTCGCTCTTAAACATGACACCCCCTGTTCATCATTTGAATCCGGGTTGGGAAATCCATTTGTCTCTCGTCCGAATTGCTACAATTTCATATCTTGGGTTGTCTTTGAGTTAGTGTTTCCAAGACCTTTGTTGTGTCATTCATATGTTCAAGAGAAGTCCAAACAATCCCTCCATTGAGTCGGCCATCTGCAATTGTCCATTCTTACCATGTTGGCCTTCCCTGTGTCCGTTTCAAATCATATTCATACTTTGACTCACCCTCAAAATCTATTATTTATTTCATGTCATTAATGGGGGATACATCAAGGCCCTCCTGTGACGAGTATTTTTCCGTCGACTCCAACTCATTATCCGAGAATCAGACTTAGAAATCATTTAGTACCTTAGAACTTGCATTCCTTAATGGCAAGTCTCTTCACTTTCGACAGTGGATTCACATCATTGGTCCCTGATCGAGAGATTCCGCCAAGTGTTTGACTTCATCTCATTTACTCACATTCATTCGGATTGTACTTCGGTACCTTGGGAGTCATTGACATCAATGGTGATTTCCCTCGCACTTGTTAATTTTCTTCATCAATGAACGGTAATCAGGTGGTTTCTACCATGTTCGACTTCGACACATGTAATCGCATGGCTACATTTGTACTTTCAGATGATGGGATTGAAGACCTTGGGTCTCATCTTTTTGGTCCAGGTTGCGGTGGAATATTTAAGATTTGTATCGACACATAGATCCACTTTGTATGTCGCATGGATATGTCTTAATTTGACTCATATAGCATAGATACATAGTGTATTCCTAGTGGCTATGTAGCATTTTAATGACATGGATCCATGATGTATGATTGGTGGCCATGGCCTACATTTATTCATTTATGGTCTGAGCATGGGAATGCCTACCTCAGAACTCTATTATATTCTGCAGATGCTTGGTTGTTTGCAGGTTTTTGAATAGGTGCGCTCCTTGTTTCTGACACACACATGCATTTTACAAAGTATTTCGACTGTCACGAGTTCCAACCTCATACTTTGGGGGGCATTCTGTTACACATTATTTTGGTCACTCTGGTGATGTCTCTATAGTTATGTGTTCAGGCTCTCATGAAGACCTTTTTCCTGAGAAAACTGATTGTTTTCTTCTTCTAAAAAACATATTTTTAGGATGAGCTCGCAAGATGCCTGTATTATAGGGTGCAAAAATCCTTCATTCTCGCAGGCAACCCTATACTTTCGCAGTCTACTCTATAGGTAGGGTGAGAACCTGTTTTAAAGCTTGGAAAAGAGAAGAAGCTACGAAGGTTCTAGAAGGGGATCTTCTAGAAAATGAGTTGGCATTCGTATGGTTGGCATCCTACTGACTTCTTAGATTTAGTGGGATCATCCTCATCCATTTAACCATCTGTCCTTCTCCTATATAATGAAAGGTTTCTCAAGAAAGAGGTTAAGAAAGATTGAATAAAGAATTGATGAAAGAATAGATTCATAATTGCGTAAGGAATCTTGTTTAAATTGTTGCTTGAGGCCTCTATTTGTCCATCAAGCCACAATGGATATTCTTCATGCAAGTGTGGAGAAAGTGTGTGTTGGAAGGAAGGGCCACCAAAAGGAAACTTGCAACATCAAGGCAATCTGGTTGTATCTTCTACTTTCATTTAATATAAATACAGCGGCATGTCCCTTTCCCATAAAATCATTCTTATTTCATTACATGACTCCTTGATCACATGTTTAGGTCTTCATTGAATATATTATTGTTTCTTTCACCTTGGTCAATTTGTGTCTTTGCAGATCCAATATCTCAAGACTATCAAAGTGAAGCAGGGACAATAGAGACATAAGGAAGCGATACCTAAAGGTATGCCATTTATTCCTTCCTTAATGATAAATTCAATGATTACAACTTAGGGGAAGTGTCATGTCCTGTCCTATTTTGTTCTAGATATAGGTGGATCTAGGGAGATCTGTTAATGTCCGCATATACCGATTTATCTGACAACAATTGGGCAGGGAGCACAGTGGACAAAAAGAACACCTTCGGGTGTTTCTTCACTTTGGGATCTTCCATAGTTTCCTGGTGTAGCAGGAAACAAAATTTTGTGGCTTTGAGCAAAACATAAGCATAGTACATTGCATTAAGTATGTCATTTTGTGAGTTAGTGTGGCTTCACAAGCTCCTTGCGGATTTATCCGAACATGTGTTGGATTCCACCATTATTCATTATGCTAACCAAAGTTGTGTGAATATCTCAGAGAACCTAGTGTTTCATGACAAATCGAACCACATTGAGATCAAGTACCATTACATCCAAGACATGGTGCAGAGAAAGGAAGTACACATGTTTTACCTTCCTACAGATGAGCAGGTTGCTAATGTTCTTACCAAACCAGGACGAAGTTCAAGTACTTCCGTGAAAAACTTGGCGTGGTAGAGAATGCCTCCCTCGCTGAGAGGGGGTGTTTATGTTTGCAGCTTCTCGATACATTCTCTAGATCGTACTCCTCTATGACTGAGTTGATTTGATATGAAATGACACTTATCTGAGAAGGGATAAGTGCATTTGGGCTTATATCACAACGTCCCTTGTGGAGATCACATGAGGACATTTCAAGGGAGTTGACCCTTGATGTCACACACTATGGGATCTAACCCTAGTGTTTATAGAGGGAGTAGCCTCTAGAAGTCCACATGGGAGTGCCATGTGTGAAAAACATTCTCCAGATCATACTCCTCTGTGAATTGAGTTGAGTTGATCTATGAGGACACTTATTCGAGTAGGGATAAGTGGGACAGTTATCCGAGAAGGGATAAGTGCATTTGGGCTTATATCCCAATGTCCCTCATGGAGAGCACATGAGGACATGTCAAGGGAGTTGACCTTGACGTCACACACTATGGGGAGTTGACCCTAAGTGTTCCTGGAGGGACTAGCCTCTAGAATTCCACATGGGAGTTCCATGTGTGACAAACCTTTTTCTACTATGGTGGTTCTGTACCACTGGCAGAGACTATGTGTCTCTGGACAATAGTTGTGTATTACTATGGAACGATACCTCCCTAGCTAAGAGGGAGTGTTGATGTTTCAACATCGAGCGAACCTTATCCTAGATTGGGATGCATACCAAGGGAGATAGGATACATTTATCATAAAGGTGCACTTGTGGTAAATGGGCCTAGACGTAGTCCTTCCTTCATCATGAAAAGGAATAATCTCGACTCGAGGTGCTTGAAGTGATTTCCACGTGTCATTTAGAATCAAGCTGACATTCACTCACAGGTGTGTACTTCTGGTGAAATATCTTGGTGTGGTATTTGTCCTAGTCATGGTGATTTGACAAGGAATAATAAAGACTCAAGATGCTATATTCTATTACATGCGGACCCAAAGTGAGCCTGATCTTAGAGAGAGATAATTGGCTCAAAGGGAGAGCTGCATAAGGAGTTTCTCCTTGGTTCAGGTGGGAGAGAGACGTATCCCAAGACTGACAGACAAGTGTCATGAGTCCAGGGTGAAGTTTGTATACTTCAAAGACAAGATTGACATGATGCAAAATGTCTCCCTCATTGAGAGGGAGTGTTAATGTTTGGACAACATCGGGAAGACATTATCTTAGAATAAGAATTATTGATTATTAAATATCATATATAATAAGTAAATGATAATACTAAACAATTATTGATTATTCAAGGGACACATCCTCTCATGGATGGTCACCATATGTTCCCTATATATGGAACACTCATCATTGTAATAACACATCAATCATATCTTATATGAAGAAAAACAACAAGTTAAAATATATGATTTACATTGGGAATGAATAATAATATACAACTTAGTAAAAAACATAAAAGGAAAAATATTTTAATATAGTTTCTTCTTCTTTTGACATTTATTTTTTTGGATGTGGTCCACCTAAAGTTAAGATGGTCCCAATTAATTACTCTTTAGTAATTTCATATAAAAGATTGACACTATACTCATTGATATTTTGACATATACACTTAATGAAAATAAACTTATAGCCTACATAGAAAATGTGAGAAAACAACCTTACAGATGAAGGTAATTGTCATATGGCATGACACAAATCTTGTGTGAGACTAGTGCATCCACTTATAGTTATGAGATAAATATGCTAAAAATATGCATCCTCAAATTGGTTAGAATATGGTTATGCTATTGCAAGGGACACTTCATTAAGAATTTTAAACTAATTTATACCAAAATCACATTATTAAAATGTACCTTTATCAAATTATGGTGATAATGTGCTATGAGACTTATCATCTATCCATCAATAGTGAATTCTTCCCTTGATGAAGAACCATATATTGTTGGTGTTCTAATTGTATAAGTCACACTCTTCACAAGAATCAAGTCATTCTTAGACAATCCATGGTGATGTAGGATAATTCTTTTGGCCATCCACATTAGTTGTTTATTTTTCTCATAGTTATTTCTTTGTCTTTGACATGGCCAAATATCTTATAGATGAATTTGTATATTTCTCAATGGAATAAATATTTTTCCAAAGAGAATATAACACATTCTTGAACAAGTGTATTGGAGCCAATAAATGTTAGGGTCCTAACCTGCACATAGGTAGAACAATATATTCGAATGTAATAAAGGTCAATATTAATAAGGTCTTTCAATAAAATAGAATAAGGCGGATGTAAGAAGACCTAATAGAAGATTTCGCTTCTAGAAGGATCTTCCTCTAGATGCTTCTTTTTAGTATAAATAGGAGTCGAGGGTATG
>SNQJ01S0074342.1:0-12760 GCA_010110895.2 Picea sitchensis
TTGAGTCAGACTCCCACTGCCTTCCAAGGTCTGACATACCTTGTCACCCCATGATGTCATTACCCACATTTTCCCCCTAGAGGTCACCTCTCATTACTCTGTCAGTCCTTTCCCCTTGTTCACCCTTCACAAGTCCTCTCACCATGGTTACTCCCCAATCAACTCCCACCATGTCACCCAGCCGTATTCTTCAGTCATTGTCACCCGCCATCTCACGCTCTAAATGAACCATTGGCCATTTATTATTGGCTTACCTATCCGTTAAACTGCTGACATGTATCTCGCGCCCAACGGGTATCCGTTTTCTCAAAAACCACCTTCACCCTTCATTCCTTCGTCATTTACCCTATCACCGCACCAGAGATTTTTCCCCCATTTTCTCTCCATTACAGTCAACTATCCAAAGCTACCATCATCCCCACTAACGACTGTTTGATTTGCAGGTATTTCTACAACGATGGCGCCAAAATCAAAGAGAACAGAAGTTGAGGAAAATCCTTTCCTCCCGCCCCCTGTCGACCTCGAAAGGATCCCCCTGGCCAACAAAGACCATTTAATTGCAGACACCAGATGCGAGTTTGACTTCGTAGACTTGCAGTCATGGCTCAAAGAGGTTTTCCTTGACCAGAGCGATGATATTGGTCTCTGGGAGTCAAATCTTCCCCTATATCTGTTCCCCCAGATTCACCACTTTCCTAAATTCGCCCTCAAATTCCAGGCCCATTATATCCCTAAACAAAGAGCCATTATGTCTTCATATGAATAAATTATTTTCCTCATCACACCAGAAACTATTGACCAGATGATGCAGATACCTACAGCCAAGTCCCCCTCACCTTTCAACCTCGAAATCATCACAGATCTCTACCAGAAGATGTCTTTCCCCTAAACAACTCAGATTTTTGATCTTTTCCTCCCACAATATGCTCAACTCCCCACTACAAACCCCCCTTATCCTTCCTCCTTCTTCTCAGTAAAGGGAAACCAGGTTATCACATCACTATGTGCCTTGCTTGGATATATTTTGTATCAATGGGTGGGCGAACCCATCTTGGGATTTCTGTCCATTTTTTCCATCGATGAGAGACCCACTACTCAGTTTGACTACAATACATTCTTGGTGGACAACATTCACGAACAATTCCTCAAATTAACCACAGAAGGCATATTCTGGTATTCTTCAATATTGGCTTACCTGTTCGTGTTCTTTCAACTGGACAAATTTTCCTTTTCAATGCAAAATATGGATAAATATGGAAGACCACAGGCAGTGACAGCGTGGACTTCGTTGCTCAGACATAAATCTACAGAATTCAGTTTCAAGCAGTTCATCGAGAAGTTCTACCACCCAGTGGTGAGTATGCTCAGCGACAGACCCGAACCTAGAATTAACGAGGAAATTCAGAGGATTTTACATCTCTCGGACCTTACAAAGACTGGTGATTGGTACCTGTACCAAAACCACACTGAGATCAGATTTTATGGGTGCAAGTTGGCCCCATATAAATTGCCCAGGTATTTACCCGTGAGGATTTTTGCCCTGAAATACATAAGGTAGATGATCAATTCAGACGACATACATTTTGTGTCTCTGAAAAAGAAGCAACAACTCATAATCAAAGGGAAGATTGGGTCTTTCATCTGCAATAGCCGAGGCGTCAGGGAGGAAGCAGACATACTGCTAAAAGAAATGAAGTTTTTTTTTAGTTTTGCATGGAACTATGATCCGTGCGGGATAATTTCCGAGATGATGGTAAAAAATAAGAATATCCCATTCGTTCACACATCCAGGCCCGAGGTAGAGAAGTTCGCCAACCAGACAGAATGGGAGCCCGACACTTTGGTTGAGACAGAACAGTAGGACCTGTCGGTCACTATTTCACAGATGACTACGCCACAGGCTCCCAAGGAGAAAAGGCCTAGGCAAGATGTTTCACCTTCTGTCACTGAAGTATCATCTAAAGAATTTCAAATACATACCAAGAGGCCAAAAACCAGTCCGACACCTAACATGGATGGTGAAAAGGGAATACAATCCACTACCATATTGGAGGTTGATCGGTCACTCCTTGGTACAAGCAGCAAACAAATCATGACTATAGTGTTGCCCAAAAAGCCTATAGATACTCCGCCAGCCATCCAGGCGAGAAAAATAGGATCCAAATTGAGTATTTTTGAGAAGTATGATCTGATCAAGAAGAAAAATCAGACGTTGACCAGTAGCACGTATGCTCAGTTCTGGAAGCAAACATCCACTGCACAACACCATCTGTTGTTTGCATTCAACGCTGAGAAGGGTAGAATGCACATGGAATTTATGCAAGCACAGGTGCTAGACCCGAAAGTAATCACCAATTACAAAAGGGAAACGTTTGAATTTCAGACTAAAGATGTCCATCCAACTGATCAGATGGATTTGCACAAGAAAACTGGAGAAATGGTTTTCTCCACATTGGCACATCCTTCCACTGCTTCCTCCAAGTTACAAGTATCTCTGAATAATGTCCAGACGCAGTTGAAGTTAGAAAAAATATCATCCTTTGCCAAGGATAATAGGATTAAGACGTTGGAGGAACTAGTCCTCAAGATCAGATATGATCCCTCGAACGTGAAAGCAGTCGAGGAGATGCTTAAAAAGAAAAATGTCAATATAGAATCTCTGAGGAAACAATTGAAATTGCCTCCAAAAAAAGATTCACAGGAAAAGAAAATAGCGGAGACAAAAGGGGAGAAGGATGAGATGCTCAAGCTCATCATGGAGCAGAATGCACAGTTGAAAGAAATGGAAGCGGAATTGGAAAAACTAGTAAAATAGACGGAGCATTCAAAGCCCATGGAGGTCATTCCACTGAGAATAGCTCCACTCACAGGAGTGAGCACAACATCTGTTGTAGAAATTCCTTCGGCAACTCCACTGATAGCCCTAGGAAAGACAGTTGAACTAGCTAAAGCCATGGAAAAAATGAATTTACAAGAGACAGAGATTAGCAGATTAAAAAAGGAGATTGAGAACCTTCAAGAACTCAAGACTTCTTACCAAACCAGCTTCTCCAAGGAAAAACAAACCTCAGACCAGCTCAAATAGTAATTGCAACAATTTCATAAGCAAATAGTGGCATGCAAGACACTGGCTGAGGTCAAAGAAAGTGTCTGGATGGACATCACCAAGTCCATGAATGAAATATGGCCGATGATACAAATCATGTTCGAACAAAATGAGTTGGTGCAAAGAAGTCAGCAGGCCATCGAGAATATAAGAGCAGAATTGGGAGAGATTCCCACAGAAGCTACTGAGATCATTAAATTTCTAAATTCCAAAACTAGAGAGGAGCTAGAAGAGTTGAAAATTGAAGATAGGATAGAGACCATCCTCGAGGTCAAGAGGGTCCTAACCAAGAGAGGACTGATGCTACAGCTGGAGGAAAAGGTCCATACCATGGATGCAGGAGTACAAATATTCTTCAGCAATATCGAAGCTCTGTAGAAGAAAGGCCTTCCTGGTATGAGAGTTATAAATGATAAATTGATGACACTCCCCGATTATAAAAAGAGATTAGCCACTGTGGCTAAGGATAGATCAAAATTCTTAGGAATACAAGGCAATATCATTGGTAAGGCATTCTTGGATGCTTTACAGTTGGACATCAACATACAGCATGAGATCCGGTACATCTTCATCACCAAGCCAACTTTTTCCAAGTACACGGAGATGGATGAAGTATATCGTAGATTTCTCAAAGTCAACATTCCCAGTCACCTTCGATGGGAAGAACTTTGCAATCTGATTGAGTAGTTGATGAGCTGTCCAAGCCCAGTCAACTATCCAGTCAGAAGAGGTCATGCAGAGGCCTCACCAACGATTCACCCAGAAAACAACATGAAGTTTCGACACATCATCAAACAGTTTCCTAGATTTTTGTATCTTGTTAAGTTATTTAGCTAAATTTAGATTAGCCACGTCCTCATCTTTAATGATAGGATCATTTGTAATTTTTGGTTATAAATACTTCACACTTTGAAGTATTGAGGGTTGATCTTTACGCCCGACAAGCTGCAAGACTGTAATCTTTTTCAAGAGATCTTCCATTAATACAAAGAGACGTTTTCACAGGATTCTCGCATGTTATTCATTGGTGATGTTTTCTTTTCTATGTTGAATGTTTTCTTTCTCAGTTGTCATATTGTTTTCTAATCTAAATCTTTAAAAGTAACGCATGTTGCAGGATTTATCTTTGTATACCTTGTTTCATACTTTGAAAGATCTTAATGTTTATCTTTTGATATTATAGTAAAGAAATTCTTAACTGCTTCTTTACTTTAAATGATATTCTCATCTTTTCTGCTTTTCATCATTTTACCGCTAAAAGAATCCAAATAATGCATTATCCTGCCCCGTGAAAAGAATCTTTTGTTTTCTGGTTTAGATTTTTATCTCTATAACACAGACCCCATAGCCCAATGGATGCGTAAATCCCTTTCAGCCAACTCAACAAAAAAAACAAACCTTTTCAACCTTGTTTATTTAACTAGCCTAATATCTTAAGTTCAAAACACATCTAAATCATACAGAGAGATCCCTCTTTGAACCTGGTAGGGATAGATTCCAGTTTCAAAGTGGTTGGATAAAGTTACCTCTCGTATATTTCTTCTTTCCTAACAACCTCTAGGAATTTATAGAGCGTTAACAATTGACTCAACCATAATGTCGTTGCAATCCTCTCCTGACCTCACCCCCATTGTCAATGGTGATGTGTCCCCTATCCCTGTTACCATGCATCCTCTTCAATCTAAAATTGAAGAAGTGGTCGCACCAGTGAAATCTCTGGTCAATCCTACTCTCCTTGCAGGGAGTGATGCATCGTTCAACCATGTCATCAACATTCTTGATCCTGCACCTTCTGAACGAGAGAGATTTATTCTCTCCCCAAGTGCTCTCCCTCCAAGTCTCAAGGAAGTTCTTTTTGATTGGGATGGCCTCATAGGGTATCCCATACCCCCACCTATGTCTTTTCCAGTAATAGACATTATCCGATCTATCACGGAGACCATATACTCCATTAGTGCTTTATCCTCCTCGACTTGGATAGCTTTGGGTTTTCCCAAGGTTATGTCATCCATTTGTTAGATACTGAATTTCCACAAAATTCCTACCCAGGAGCCTTGGCCTCCCCCATGACTTGCCACCTAGAATCTCCCAAATGAGTCTAAGTTAAGCTATTTTCTGACTTGTTCAAAAAGCAAAAAGATTGTCGAGTGATTTGTCCCTTTCACACTCGTTAAATTGGATTTGAAAGGTCGTGAGTCTTAGTTAAGCTCCTTTCTGACTCATTATCAAAAAGTGAAAATATTTCTGAGTGAACTTGTCTCTTTCACACTCGTAAAATTGGTTTTGAAAATACATCTATTTGGCACAAGTTTATCCATTTTTCACACCAAGTAGACTAAAAGACATAAAAAATGACATTTTTTGGCGTTAAGTTGTGATTGCATCTCATGCCCTTTCTTGCAGTATTGAGCCTATAGTCGTTCCTCGCTTTGCATTATAAATCATTTGCCTCAACAATTTTGCATCCTCAACCAAGCAGAGCCTTGTTTATATCCTTCGAAACTTGACACCCTGTACCTAGGAGAGAACATTCTCCTGAGTGTCCATCTCCCGCATGCACTTCCATGCATTGAGAATAGGTATGTTCCACTGCTGGAACTAGTTTTTCTTACTTGTGATACTTGTTTCCTCCTTTGTATCATAACATTCATTTGTCTATGAAAAAACAAAAAAAGATGGGTGGGAATGGAGTATTATCTTGTATCGACAGCAGTTGTGTCTCCTTTGAACAAAGCACAAAATTATTTGATTCCACTCATCGTCATAATTTTGGGATTAGCATGGCCTTAGGAAGCTGAGCTCGTTACAGAGTCTTCTCTACCATCTAGTATTCCATTCCCTATAGAGAATTGTATTGATGCCTCCTACATCTCATGGTTTCATCATCAGTTCTATGCTATCAGAGTCTTCCATATGTCTCATGCTCTTGTTCAAAGGAAGTCTATCAACATGTGTCGACCAGTCTTCATAAATCTTGACTTTGCATGTCGGACATACCCTCAGTTTGTCTCAGAATCACATGATATTGTAGTCCTATCATGCACCCTGACCCTACTTTCATCATTGGTAGGTAACCTTGAACCCAACAGTTGACATTTCATCATCGCTCGTTGACTGGGTGGTTTCCCTTGTGTTCGATAGTAAGAAATCTATTCACACATTGGGATTTGTGTAGTGTCTTGGATGTCATTAGCCTTATTGGTGGTTTCCTCGCCTTTGTCAGAAGTTTTCATCATTGGCCACTATTCAAAGGGTATTTTTTGTGTACCACTTGCACTTGGGACACGCGAAAGATGCACAGGGTCGTTGGTTCGTGAACATGTTCTTCGTCCGATTTCCACCAAATCATGAAGCTCCTGCTTTGTAACTCATGCTGACTGATGAGAGATGCCTTAATTATCTCCTTTCATCGAGTCTCTTTCCATCGAATTCAACCCATTTATTCTGGAAACTGAACCTAGAGTCTTATGAGTACCTTGAGTCTTGCAGTCATCAGTGGCAGGCTCTCTTTCCATCGACAGTTGGGAATACATCAATGTCTCATGATCGATGGATTCTTCAGGTGTTCGACACCAACTCCTCTATTCACACTTGTAAGAATGTACTCGGTGCCTTGATACCTACTTTCATTATCGGTAGGTTGTTTCACATTTTTTAACGGTATACCTCAATGAACAGTAATCAAACGATGTCTCATTGTGTTCGACCTCAAATCCTTTATTCACATAATGTAGACTTGCACCTTTGGCGGATTGTGTAGAAGACTTGAAGACACCACTATGTGGTCGCGGATTTCCTGAGTTGTTGCTTCCTTTTCATTAGACCAATACCTATATGAATTCAGTGATCATGGGAGATTAGATTGTACTCCATGGTATATAGATATCTTCAGATTGGTTTTGAGACTGGTTCTACTGGGCCTTGTTCATAACTATGACAACTATTGGAATGTAACCACATTTGTATTTTCCTATTCTTGTCCACAGACACTTGTTTGGTATATTTTCACATGGATCTGCAGTGTATTTTTGGCAACCATGTATGCAAAGTCAGTGCAGAATGTAATGAGAAACTGAGTGCGTCCAGCTGGTTCTCTACCACTCCACTTATGGGTTATTTATAATGTATTTCGGCCATCGTAAATACTACTCTCACCTCACACATCAAGGGGCATCTATTAGAGAAATATTTGCCTCACCTTATGCAATCTTGCAGAGAGGGCCTTATTCCATTTCCCTATGCAGACTTACCTTCCCTGTTTCTAAAATCTAGAGACAAAAATACAAATTTTTCCACTTGTACGCATCTTGCACCCTATATAACAAGCGTATATGCAGGTTTCTCCACTACAACCCGCATACATCAAGATTTGTGCCAGAAAATCAAAATTAAATGTTGGGTTTCCATGCCACGAAAGGAGATCTCTGATCCTTGGCCTTCCATATACTGGAAACGTTCTGACTCGGCCTTTCAGTTGCATTTTGAAGGCTATAAATAGGTCAATTCCGAGCTATGGAAAAGGGAGAGAATTCAACTTTGAGAGCAAAGTTACTTTGGAGAAATTATTTACTTCATATTGAGTCTGCATCCCTTTGTCCTTTAAGTCTGAACATAATGTTCAACCCCCAAGCTCTTCCCTTATTGATGGAGAACCTCATTGTCTCCCTTTTATGAGCTTGCCTTTGGTGGAGGATTGAAGTGGTGGAGGCCCTAGCTGGAAGGAAATTAGTTTCTCGGTTCTGGGCCATGCCAACATGGAAGTCTATAATATTTTCACTTCTGCTAATAATTTATTAATAGAAATACTCTCTTCCTGTCCAATTGATGTCTTGAAAATATATGACTTATTATCCATGGATGTATTTGTTATGTATATTGATGGATTATTCTATCTAATGTGATAACCTTTTATATTTCCACCATTTTTGCTTGTTTGTTGAGAAATTGTTGCAGGTATATATAGCTTTGGGTCAAAGTGCTCAACGGTGGACATCATCGAACATGTGGATGAGGTAGGCCTTTTTCTTATCTCCCTTGCACATTGGTTTATATAGCATATTGTTGGGATATAGTTGATTTCTTCAGTCATTTCCGTTTGTTGTGGTTCACCCTAGCCATAGAGAGATTTTCCTCGTAACATGGACCAAATCCATCTTCTCTCGAGTAATATTCACATGAGCATTTTCCATGTCTTTAGGCATAATAATTCTGAAGCGGACATTCTTACCAATCGATCAATTGGAAAATCCCCTAGTCTTTTGGTTATATTGTTATGGTTATATTGTTGTTCATTTGCCATTTCTAGCATTGTATTTCTTTTTTGAATACATTTTATATATGGAATATTACAAGTGGTATCAAAGCACTTTCCTTGACAGAAAATTGTGGGATAATTGTTTTCAGGGTAGAGACGTATTCTTACATCTTTAAGCTACAAAGATTTGTCGTTATGCACATAAACCCATGGTCGAGGATTCATACACGCAGGAAATACAAGTGGTACTTAAACGCACATCTGTTGGCCACCCTTGTAACCCTTGTTGGTACCCCTTTGAGTGGTAGCACATTAGACAACACCTGTATATGGATCGCCCTAGATTTCCTGAAGCCCTCTTTAGATAAACTGATTGTCCGCTTAAATACTATAGTGCCACCGAGAACAACACTCGGGAAGATACACTCTAGTACCTGGGTAGTCGGGTAGTACAATTAAGGGCACGGTCTAGCCTCCTTAGTTGGTTCCCTGATATATTGGGCCAAGTACTATTGTTGGACCCCGCACGTATATCCGAGAGATATAGCACAGGGAAAACCCTTGTCTGTAGAACCCTTGAATACCTAACATTTGGGGACAGAAACAAAAAAAAAAAACCCAGACAAGATCTATTGTCGTGCAACTGTGCCTCTTGCATTCGATTTTCCAAATAACTACACATTTCTTCCCGATTAAGCATTTGGGCATTTCATCACTGTAGTATTCTTTAGATTGGAGTATAAATCTGCAAGTGTAAAAAACAAAAACGAGTCTGGATTTTGTTGCACCATTATTTGAGACCTATTCCATTGGATTTATCTCTTCTCCCTTATCACATTCATACCTATCATTTTTCAGCAAATGTTTTGACCTCACCCATGCCTTTTCGGTTCCCTCGTCATCATGGCCCATACCTGTAGACAAGACTTGGAAGCTCAAGACCTTGCAATCTAATTTCACAGAGACCCAAAAAGAAGTGAGACAACTCAGTGCCAATATTTCCACCATCAATAAAAACATGCATTCCTCCATTGTCGCCTCAATTAAGGAACTCAATGAAGACCTCAAACAAGACATTACTACCCAGCTTGAATCTGTCGCTTTGATGATCTGCACCAAGTTGCATATCCCTGCAGATCCCCCTTTATTTGACCCACATTTGCATACCAAAACTGAAACTTCCTCTCATTCCCATAATTTTCAACCCCATCACTTTCAGCGTGACCTACACCTTCCGCGTGTATATGTGACCAAATTTGATGGCTCAGATCCCACTAGTTGCATTACTCAAATGGAACATTATTTCTATTTGTATGACATTACAGATGAGTTGGCCAAACTCCGACATGGTGTTCTCCATCTATATCAAGAATGTTGGCAATGGTGGCAATGGAGAAAAATTTCCCGTCAAGGGTATGTTGCTTGGACACAATTTCTGGAAGATCTTTATGAACGCTTTGACACTGACACCAACCATTTAGGTCGTTTCACAAAGTTGAAACAATCTGGCATAGTGGAAGACTTTATAGTTTCTTTTGAGCGACTAGATTTTCGTATAGAGGGCATGTCTGATGATTCTTTTTAGAATGTTTTATCAGTGGCCTCAAGGATGAGATTCGTGCCCATGTCCTCATGGCTCGGCCTCAAAGTTGGGTGGAGGATACTAAAATATATAAGGAAGCACAATCGGTTGTCTCTTCTCAAAACCGAAAACCCTCCTTTATTCCTTGCACTAAACCAGTGAATCCCACTCCTCCTTCTACTCCACTAAAGATCCAAAAATTGACCAGGGATGAAATGGATGAACTCCAACTTAAAGGCCTTTGTTATAATTTTGATGACAAATATTTTCCAGGACACAAGTGTAAGGAACGAAATCTTTTTATGGCCATCTCGGAGGATGTTTCAGAAGATGATGTTGAAGCTCCCCTTGTGTCTGTGTCACCTGAACCCACTGACATAACCCCTCCCTCAGACCCTCCTGAAGTAGAACCGATCATTTCCCTAAATGCTCTCACTGGATTTTCTACTCCCCAAACCCTCTAGATAACTGGCTACATCAAGTATAGGAAGGTCATCATTCTTCTTGATAGTGGAAGAACCCATAATTTTATTCATCGTCACATTTCCCAAGAAACTAATTGATATATTCGTGCAGTCAATAATTTCCAAATCATGATTGCCAATGGCGGGTCCATGAAATGTGGAGGGTGTTGTGAAAATGTGTGTCTCCAAATTGGTGACTACCACCTGAAATCTCATATGTTTTCTATCGACATGGGCGGTTGTGACATTGTGTTGGGTGCAGACTAGCTAAGCAATTTGGGTCCCATTCTCATGGATTTTAAGGAATTAAACATGCAATTCGACCAAGAGGGACAACAATATAAGTTCCAAGGCATCATCGTTGATTCCCCTGAGATGATTAGTTCCCATTGCATGGAAAATCTGCTAAAAAAAATCATTCTGGCGTTATTTTCCAACTCCATGCCATGCAATCAACTGAGACACCCTTTGTACCACAGGACCTCCAATCCATCCTCTCTAAACATCAAGTGGTTTTTTCCACTCACCAGGGACTCCCTCCTTCCCGTGGTGTTCATGATCATTCCATTCCCCTTATCCTAGGAAGCATTCCTCCCAATATATGTCCCTATTGTCACCCCTTTTCCAAAAAAAATGAAATTGAGAAAATGGTTCAAGAATGGATTAATGCATGTATTATCTTCCCTAGTACAAGATCCTACTCTTCTTCTGTGGTCATGGTCATGAAGAAAGAAGGTTCTTGGTGCATGTGTCCTAACTTTCACGCCCTCAACAAACTCACCATTAAAGAAAAATTTCCCATTCCTGTCATTGATGACCTCTTGGATGAATTGAATGGCACCTAGTTCTTTACTAAACTTGATCTTTGTTCTGGCTACCACCAGATATGTATGAAAGAGTCAGACATTCCTAAGGCTACCTTTAGAACTTATGAGGGATGCTATGAGTTTTTGGTCATGCCCTTTTTCTTGTGTAATGCTCCGTCCACTTTCCAAAGCCTCATGAATCATGTCTTCCATCCTTTTCTCCATCATTTTGTCTTAGTTTTCTTTGATGATATCCTCATCTATAGAAAAACCTGGACAAACCACCTTGCTCATGTGGATCGAGTTCTCCATCTACTCTCTCAGTACCAAATTTTTCTAAAATAATCTAAATGTGATTTTGGCGCCTCAGAAGTCGAGTACTTGGGTCATCTTGTTGGAAAGGACGAAGTCAGGGTGGATCCTAAAAATATTAAAGCTATGCAAGACTTGCCTCACCCAAATACTCTCAAAATCTTGCATGGATTTCTGGGCTTAACAGGTTATTATCGCAAGTTTGTTAAGAATTATGGAAATATTGTGGCACGTCTCACTGCACTCCTTAAAAACAATTCTTTCACTTGGACTCCAATAGCTTCTCAGGATTTTCAAACCTTGAAGATGACCATGTGCACCACTCTAGTCTTGGTCCTTCCTGATTTCACAAAGACCTTTTTCCTGGAATGTGATGCTTCAGGGAAAGGAATTGGCGTTGTCCTTATGCAAGAGGGTTGGCCTTTGGCCTTTAACAACAAACAATTGTCTGAACGAAATTTTGGAAAATCAATCTATGAAAAGGAAATGTTGGCTATTATGCATGTTGTTTATCTTTGGCGCCCTTATCTATTGGGGAAACACTTCCAAATTAAGACAGATCATCAAAGCCTCAAGTATTTTCTAGAACAACGCATTTCCTCCCCAGAACAACAAAAATGGGTGACTAATCTCTTTGGATATGATTATGAGATCATTTACAAGAAAGGCAAAGAAAATGTGGTTGCAGATGCACTTTCCCGAAACTATGAAGATGAAGGGTCCCTTTTTTCTCTCTCCTTCATTATACCAGATTGGCTCCAAGTCGTTCGCCAAGAATGGCTACACGATCCCAAAAGTTTGCATCTGATACAACAATTGCAGTCCAATTCTCCAGTTTCCCCAGGGTACTCTTGGCTCCAGAAGGAGATTCGATACAAAGGTCGGTTGTATTTAAGTAAACAGTCAAAACTTAAATCCACGGTACTTTATGTGCTTCATGCAACACCCACAGCTGGG
This sequence comes from Picea sitchensis, assembly GCA_010110895.2. NCBI lineage: Eukaryota > Viridiplantae > Streptophyta > Pinopsida > Pinales > Pinaceae > Picea > Picea sitchensis. The sequence goes on from SNQJ01S0074342.1 coordinate 12,482, forward strand.
CTGATCCGGATTTTATGAGCAGAATGAAATGAATACCGATTATTAGCAGGTACTTAACACAAAAATAACAGAGATACAGTAAAACTGGTTTTCTATTAAATAACAAAATAAGCTGAAACTGTAAAATGCAGCGGAAACAAGCTCGTTGGAATGGTGGCGGCTTATCTCTGAGAAGAGATGTGACAGCAGCGCGCATTCGCAAGAAGAAGATTACAATGAGGCTCAGAAGGCCTTTTTACAATAGACGGGAATGCCAAAAGTCTTAGACATCCAAAAACC
>SNQJ01S0074343.1:4408-41787 GCA_010110895.2 Picea sitchensis
ATGATCATACCAATATGCATTTGAGAAATTGATTTCAAATTGTGAAATTGGCAAGTTTGTCCATATGTGATCTATTATAGTTGTTGATTGTGGACGAAATCTTTTTGTTATTTCATGGAACTTTTGAGTTTCCATGTATTGTGAAAGATTTTTTCTTCGAATAGTATTTGATCGAATATCAATGTTGAAGTCCCCAATAATAAAAAAGACACAATCTGTAGGTGTAGATTGTGATTTTTCATTGCTAATCATTTCAATTATTATAGATACTTGTTCAAATGGTGTTTCATATATGTTCATTAAGAAAATAGGTTGATGGAAGTACATGTCAGTGACTGTAAGTTCAATTTTACTCTTCGTAAATTTCTTAGTTGCTTTGATTGGGATTTTTTTTTCTATGCAAGTAAGAATTCCATGTGTTGAATGTGCTATGGAAAAGTTGAATGAAAATAATTGCTTATTTTTGGGTGGAGAGTGTAAGTGTGTTTCTTGAAAACATAGTACCATGTTGTCCATGAAGTCTGTATCATGCATGACATCATTAATATGTGCATATAGGTTGCGTGTATTTAGTGTTGCAATTGATAATATGGTTGTATGGTTGTTTTTTATTTTGCAAATTCTAGTTTCCATGGCACAATTGTTTCTAGTTATGTCATCTCATTTGATACTTTGGTCTTTACATGAAAGTTTTTGGGTGTGATTTTTTGAATCAAGTATAATGAGCTAATATTTTTAACATGTGATAATGTAGTATAAACTAATCCATGTTACGTCACACCAGTTGGGTCAAATGCAATTCCATCTAGTTTTAGTCCTCGTGTCCAGTGTATTGTTCTTGCACAAGCTAATTGTATTGGAAATTGTTTCCTTATTGTGATTTGTGATTTGTTGTTAGCTATTCCTAAGGGTTTTGCTATTCGAAAAATGGTTGTCCAATCTGGTAAGATGTTTTTTTCATATAGCTCTGAGAATTTGGTTCTTTGATATAGCTTTGAGAATTTTTTCAGAGACAATATTTTTATTTTATTTTTAATTTCGGTTTTCTATTTTTAATTTCCATGTTTCTACTCTTTTCTATCTATGTATGGTCTTTTACTTGGATCTTGTGTGATATCGGAAAATAAAAAATAGAGAGGACATAGTTTTCCTATCTACGTATGATCTTTGTCATGTGCTTTGTGCGATATCGGTAAATAGAAAATAGAGGGAAATTTTTCATTTTTCGGGTAATATAACCAAGATCTAACCTTTGTTGTCATTGAGAAGTGAAATTTATTTTCTTGTGTGAAAATATTTTTTATGAGCATGCTCTCCAAGGTTGTATTCCACAACAACAACAACAACAATCCTCCTTCTAAACAATATAATATGTTTTGCACTAGCTCACTTGGCTAAAAATTACTTTACTTAGTAAGAAGTATTGAGTTCAAGTCTCTTTTTTGTTACTCTTTTTGAAAAAGTTCACAAATTTAATGTAAAGTGCATTTCAATTAAGTTATAAAAGTGAATCACTCTTAAACAACTTTATTTTATTTTAAGTCATTTTTCATGCAACTTTCATTTACAAAGTAACTTCATTGTAAAAGTGATTCCCACTTATTTTATAAAAGCGGGTCACTTAATAAGCAACTTGTTTAAAATTGAGCTTATAGGAATAGTTAGGAGGAGTATCACCACATCAACCAACTTCTACCTACCACGTGGCTCTTTGGTCACTGCTTATGCCTTTTTTCAAAAGGGAATAACTTTCACATCCAAAGTCTGTTTTCAGTGCCAGTTTTTTTAAACAACCTAATTTTTGAGATATTTTCATCCAGAACATTAGTTTCATATTTTAAATCTATATTCTTTGCATAAATAATATGGCTTCTCCTAGTGATATTTTTCTTACGAGCACCAACTACTTCCAATGGAAATCCCATATGGAGGATTTATTAAGAAGTAAAGGAGTGTACCATAATACCTTAGGAAAAGAACAAGAACCCACTAATTATGAAAATGATGCAAAATGGATTAATAAGAATTACAAAGCCTGTGGACTAATCAAAATGTCCATCTCTCCTAATTTAAGGTTTCACCTTCAAAATATTGAGAGCCTAGATAAATCTTGGGAAACGATTGAATCTATGTTTGGTAAACACAATATTATTCGAGCTCACCAATTGGAAAATCAGTTAATGACTTTAAGTCCAAATTATTTTCCTTGCATTGAAGACTACTTATCTAAGTTCAAAACACTTATACTTTTGTGCATAGAATGTGAAATAGATCTAAACAAAGATCGATGCATACATGTTATTCTTTCTAACCTTTGTAGTGCATATTATGTTTGTGTATCTACCTTTTATGACACTAGAGAATCTCTAGGGAGTTCTTATAAAGAAACCCCTCTTGAGTCCTTTTCTGATTCTCTAATTCAAGAGTAATATAAGCTTATGCAACTTGGATTGATCAACATTGTAGGTACATCCAACAAATCCTTAGTGGACCAATAGAAAGATAGACCCAGGATTCCAATAAGAAACATCCTTGCCGCAACAACAAGTAAACCAAGGGTCCCAAACCCTCTCCACCAACTTCTACTCCTAATGGTGACAAAGGATCAAAATCCAAAAATAGGAAGTCTGGCAAACATTACAAATTTTGTGGGAAATATGGTCCTGATCAAAACAAATTTTTTAAGAAGATAGAAACTTTAGAAGTAGTCATGAAGAATTACAACATTAGTGTTGATTATACCTCTTCTTCTTCTTCTTCTCATGGGCATGCACTTTCTACTTTTGGTTTCTTCTTCAAATCAACTTTTACTTATTTTTTTGATGAGTGGCTTATTAAATCTAGAGCATCTTATCATACGGCTAAGGATAAATCCATATTTTATTCTCTTAATGAATGTAACACCAAGAAAATATTTGTTGGTGATGATAGATCTCTTAGTGTTGTAGGGTATGGAATAGTTCAGGTAGATAATGGTCATTTCAATGATGTATTATGTGTTTCAATTATTTCCTACAATATTCTATTAGTATATCAGATCATTTATTCAGGTGAAGGTAAAACCGTAGAGTTTTCACCTCACCAAGTTGTTATGAAAGACCTAAAATATCATAAGCATGTTCTTGCAATTAAAATTGTTGATGATATTACCAAGTTGTAAAAGTTAGAAACTTGTTCAAACTGACTTGTATGGTACACTTTCTTCTCCTTTTTTCAAGTGAAAATATTTCTTAACTTTAATTGATGACTTTTCCCGACGCACTTGGGTTTACTTATTAAAACTTAAGAGTGAATTTTTTGAAAAGTTTTTGGTCTACAAGGCCCTTGTAGAAAATCAATATGGACAACAACTTCAAAGGTTAAGAACAAATAATGGAGGAAAATATGTGAACAATCAATTTACAAGTTACTGCACTGCATAGGGCATCCAAATGAAACACATTGTTCCATATACAAAAAAAAAAATGGTGTTGTTGAGACAAAGAACCACACATTAAAATAAATGGCTAATTGTATGACCCATTCTAAGGGAAAACGTGTAAAGTATTGGGAGGAATCCATTAACTATGAAAATTACATATTAAATCGTACTCCCACAAAGGTTATTAACAATATAACACTAGAAGAAGCATGGAATAACATTAATCCATATGTAAGACACTTCCATGTATTTGGCAGTGTAGCATGGGCTAACATTCCTAATGAGAAAATGAAAGAATTGCAGCCTAAAAGTGAGAAGTGTATATTTGTTGGTTATTTTGAAGATGTCAATGGTTACACAATTTTTAAACCACATTGTAATGAAATTATTATTAGAAGAGATGCTAAATTTGATGAAAATATGTGTGCATGTGAGCCAAATTCGACGTTTGTGCCTTCTTTTCCTTGTGATCCATCTTTCGCGTTTGTGCCTTCTTCTGTTCCTATTCTATTTTCTTCTTCTTAAAATAATGACAGTGAGGATGAAAATCTACCTCTTCTTTCTCACCTTTCTCCAGATGATTCCATTCAACCTGAACCTGCACCAACATCACTACTTCCTAGACCGGTCCATTCAACATAAGAAGTAGTCCGTGATCTTGTCAGTGATCCTTTGTATCAAAATCAAACACATTCATAGTTCCAATGAACCTCTTCTCTTTTGTCTCAAGTTTTAGAGACACGTTATCAAGAGACATTTACAAAATATTAAGTTCATTTATATTGGGATACTGTAATAAATGAAGAGTATCGTTCTTTAATAGAAAATAATATTTGGGATCTTGTACCTATTCTGAAAGGAAGAGAACTTGTCAGATGTAAATGGATGTACAGAACTAATTATTCGTCATATGGAAGTGTTGAAATACACAAGGCCCAATTAGTTTCAAAATGGGTTTCAAGAAAGTAGGAATCCATTTCATAATCCTTGTTCTTTATGTTGATGACCTTACCCTCACTAGTAGTGAAACAAAAATTTTAAATCATGTGAAAACTATCCTTAAGAAGAAATTTGAAATGACTGACTTAGGCTATTTTCACTATTTCCTTGGCCTCCAAATCTTGAAAACCAAGGAAGGAATATTTATTTCCCAGTCTAAGTATGCTTGTGACCTTCTTCATCACTTTCACATGGAAGACTCTAAACCAACCCATTCTCCCTTCTAGTCTAGTGTAACACCTCTATTTCCCCCAGCTTGTAATTAATCATTTATGAAGATTACCATGTTGTGGCATGGGAAGAGTGTAAATGTATTATTATTTAATTGCCAAATAACTGACTGTGGGGGTGAAGCCTTTGAAAGTACTAGCCATGATATCACTAGAGGAAAGAATTTGAAAATGATAAGAGGACAGTTAATAAGAAAAAGTACCAGTGGTTGAACCCTCAACCACCCCCATGAATGGAAGCATGGTCTAGCTGCAAAAGGTCAGAACAAAGTACCACAGGGTCCAACAGACCCAGGATGACCCGGGTTTCCTTATGACAGGAGGAAAAAATATAAGAGGGATGTGTGTGAAAGGCACACAAGAGAATATAAAGAGAAGAATGGAGAATGCGAAGAGGACTTCAACAGAGATCGCGTCGAAGGCTGGGAGCTTGATGTTGACGAAGAACCTGATAAACCTCGAGGAAGATGCGAAAGAGAAAGGATGGATAAGAGTTGGCAGAAACTCCTTGGTGATATCATGACTTGGAACATGGGTGGCTAGAGTGCTAAGAATGAATGCCTCTCAGCCTATGATTGGGTGGAAGGACGAACACCCACAATCAGTTAGTTGGCCACCACCTATAATAGATAAGTAATATTATATCCTATGTATTTAAGTGGTAACTCTGAATTAAGGTTGGATATTCTATGAATTTTGCAGGGATTAACATGTTTTCTTAATGGTTATACTATATCCCTTCAATTCTACCTAATTGTTTATTTAAGAAAATAAAAGATTCTCTAGCCTGTACACGTAAATGAATGAGCACTGTGGTGGCTCAAGTTAAAATAAATGAACTGTGAATTGTTGACTTTGGGCATAGACTCACGTTTGCATGCCGAAACTCCCAATCGTTCTAAATTAATGGGTCGGTCAAGCTCAGGAGAAGTAGTGCATGTGTGCACAGAGACTCTGTGAGGTGGGAAGAGATCGATAAATTCCCCCCCTTAAGTTCTAGAGTTGATAGATGAGCGTAATAGGTGTGTGGAGGATTTATCTAAGCATTAAATTCATAAGAATTAGCGCAAAATACTTAAGTATTTAAGCATCTGACATAACTCGGGTAGAATAGTGAGTTTTGATCCCTTACAGGAGAGATCCTTTCATTTGAAAGACGAATGGATGATATTAGTTTGGGAGGAGTTGAAGTTCTTCACGATCGTCAGATCTGGAGAAGGAACATGGGAATTACCCTTTGAGCCCTTCAGACTTTGTGGGTCCAATGCATTGAGCATATTCATCGCACAGGAGGAGAAAACCCCAAAGTCCCGAAGCTAATATAGGTCATAGATTTGAGGATGCCCAGGAACTATCCTGACTGTTGGATCTACGATATAGTCAGCCCATCATTGACCGGTTTGGGAGGACAGTGGTTTGGAAACACCAAAACCCCCAAAGTCCTAAAGTCCCGAAGTTGATATGGACCGTGGATCTAAGGATCCTTCAGGATCCGTCATGATCGTTCGATTATGGGGATGCAAGTATTTACGTCGAGTTCATGTATACATGTCTTTTCTAGCAATCAAGACCACGTGTACAAATATCAAATGGGTATTCAAATATGATTTCATATTTGCAAATGAAGAATTTTACTTTTCAAAAAGCACCATCATTTGGGGTTAACCAAAATCAACTCTAAAATGATATGAATTTGATCAAAATGGGCCAAAGAATTCCTCAATGTTACGAGAACTCGGGAACCCACTTTCATCTCTCAAATGGGTATCAAAAAATTATTTTGTAGTTTTAAACCCATAATTCCACTTCTTCCAAATAGATTTCATTCGAGGTTGCTCAAACTTGGGCCTAGAATGACCCGAAGTTGAGAAAAAGGGGCCCAAGAAATACACATATTCTCCCGCAATAGGGACCACATGTACAACTATCAAATAGGTATCCAAATATGATTTCATATTTTCAAATGAATAAATTTTCTTTTCAAAAATCACCTTCATTCAAGGTTAACCAGAATCAACCCTAAAACGATACAAATTTGATCGAAATGGGAAAAATAATGCCTGAACGTTACGAGCACTCGGAAACCCACTTGCATCTCTGAAATGGGTATCAAAAAATTATTTTGTATTTTGAAACCCATAATTACACTTCTTCCAAATAGCCTTCATTCGGAGCTGGTCAAAGTTGAGCCTAGAATGACTCGAAGTTGAGAAAAAGGAGCCCAAGAACTACACGTCTTCGTTCACAATCAGGACCACATGTACAACTCTCAAATGGGTATCCAAATATGATTTCATATTTGCAAATGAATAATTTGGATTTTCAAAAATCACCTTCATTCGGGGTTAACCATAATCGACCCTAAAATGATACGAATTTGATCGAAATGGGCCAAAGAATGCCTCAACGTTGTGAGAGCTCGGGAACCTACCTATATCTCTCAAATGGGTATCAAAAATTTATTTTATATTTTTAAACCCATAATTCCACTTCTTCCAAATGGACCTCATTTGAGGTTGGTCAAACTTGGGCCTAGAATGACTCGAAGTTGAGAAAAAGGGGCCCAAAAACCACACGTCTTCTACTGCAATTGGGACCATGTGTACAACTCTCAAATGGGTATCCAAATATGATTTCATCTTTGGAAAGAAGAATTTATCTTTTTCAAAAATCACCTTCATTCGGGGTTAACCAGAATGAACCCTAAAACGATACGAATTTGATCAAAATGGGGCAAAGAATGCCTCAACGTTACGAGATCTTGGGAACCCACTTGCATCTCTCAAATGGGTATCGAAATTTATTTTATATTTTTAAACTCATAATTCCACTTTTTCTAAATAACCTTCATTCAGGCTGGTCAAAATTGGGCCTATAGTAACCCGAAGTTGAGAAAAAGGGGCCCAAGTACTACACATATTCGCTCTCAATTAGTACCACATGTACAACTCTCAAATGGGTATCCAAATATGATTTCATATTTGAAAATGAATAATTTTTCTTTTCAAAAATTACCTTGATTCGGGGTTAACCAGAATCAACCCTAAAATGATACGAATTTGATTGAAATGGGAAAAAGAATTCCTCAACATTATGAGCGCTCGGGAACCCACTTGCATCTCTCAAATGGGTATCAAAATATTATTTTGTATTTGTAAACCAATAATTCGACTTCTTCCAAATACCCTTCATTCGAGGCTGGTCAAACTTGGACTTAGAATGACCGAAGTTGAGAAAAAGGGGCCCAAGAACTACACGTCTTCGCTTGAAATCAAGACCACATGTACAACTCTCAAATGGGTATCCAAATATGATTTCATATTTGCAAATGAAGAATTTTTCTTTTCAAAAATCACCTTCATTCAAGATTAACTAGAATCAACCCTAAAACGATACGAATTTGATCATAATGGGAAAAAGAATGCCTCAACGTTACAAGCGCCCGAGAACCCACTTGCATATCTCAAATGGGTATCAAAAAATTATTTTGTATTTTTAAACCCATAATTCCACTTCTTCCAAATAGCCTTCATTTGGGGCTGGTCAAACGTCGGCCTGGAATGACCTGAATAGTGAGTTTCGAGCCCCTATAGGAGAGATCATTTTATTTGAAAGACGAATGGATGAGATTAGTTCAGGAGGAGACAAAGTTCTTCATGATCGTCGAATCTAGAGAAGGAACATGGGTGTTAACCCTTCAAGCCCTTCAGACTTTATGTGTCCAATGCATTGAGCATATTCATCGCACTGGAGGATAAACCCCCGAAGTCCTAAAGCTAATATGGGTCGTAGATCTGAGGATTCCTGGGAACTATCTTGACTATCAGACCTACGATTTAGTCAGCCAAACATTGACGACTTTGGGAGGAAAGTGGTTTGGTAACACCAAAACCCCTGAAGTCTCAAAGTTGATATGGACCATGGATCTAAGGATCCTTCAGGATCCCTCATGACCGTTCAATCATGGGGATGCAAGTATTTACATTGATTTCATGTGGTGGTCCATGCCGCGAGTGATGGCGATGCCAGATGTCCTTCTCTGAGTGGCACACACTGGGGTATTAAGAGGCAATTAGCCATGAGTTCCTTTGGAAAATCGTGGAGCAACCGAGACAATCTGTACCTTCGATCTGAGAGAGAGGATACGTGATCGAAATCCATCGAATTCAAGTGAAATTACTCCCAGAGAAAACGCGTGTGGAGAGGTTGAACCTCCCAAAGCTCAAAGAGCCAAAGTGATCTACAATCGTTGATCTGTGGAAGATATGCGTCGTTAGATCATCGACTTCGTGTGAAGTCACTCTGGAAGAAAAGGGGGTGTGTTGGACAAGAACTTCCAAAGGCCGGAGAGTCGGAGTTAATCTGAGCCATCTGATAGCTGAGGATAGGTGTTAGCAGATCTTCCATTTCGAAAGATAGCCACTTCAGAGGAATGTGGGGTCATGCGAGTTAATAACTCCCGAACGTCAAAGTCCCAAAGTAGATCATAGTCATCGATTGGGAAAGATGTGTGGCGCTCGATCTGTAACTTCGGGTATGGAGTAATTTGGAGCATGGATTATTTTAAGGATGGAAATTTATTTTAAAATGTAGAAACCTTGGTGAATCTTACTAATCCTTTATATTTCAACTATAAATGTTTGGCGATATTTTTGTAAAAATATTCAAATTTCTAAGGATTTTATATAGATTTTATAATTTTTTGGCGATTTTTAAGGTAAAATAATTTTATCCTATAGAATTTGGGCGAATCATTTTCAAAATAGAGAATCTCATTTTTGGAAAAACCATGGAAAATTAGCCCATGAATGAAATTTAGCCCCTAAAATCATCCCTGAAATTTTGGAGGAGAAAGGTGTTGGAGTGTTTGAAACTCCCAAAGCCTGAATAGACGAAGTGATTCGAAGCCGTCTATATACGAGAGACACACGTTCACAAATCGTGTACTTCGGAAGCGAGGAGAAAGAAACACGGAGCAGAGGGTCTCTCGAAGTGGATCCCCACCGTCAAACAAGAAGGGCGCGTGGCACATGATCCTTAACTCTAGAAGAAAGTACTTTAGGAGAACATATTATTGGAACATTCAGAACTCCTGAATGTCAAAGTCTCGAAATGAACCTGAGTAGTTGATTTAAAACGGACGTGTGACACTTGATATAGAACTCTGGGTATGAAGTAATTTGGGAGAAAAGGTTGTGTGAGCATCCAGGACTCCCAATCGTTGAAGTACCGAAGTGAATTAGGGTCGTCTAAATCCCCGAGGACACGTGACATCGGATTGCGAACTTTAGAGATTTTCCACTACAAAGGATTTGGGTGGTGGTTGTTTTGGTGCCTGTTGTTTTGGAGTCTGGTCATATCCCATGATTATATGCAAGTAGACAGGGATGGAAGAACCCAAAGAACTTGGGAGAGGATATCTACCAGCTCTGAGCTCGGTTCAGAGCATGGAGACCATGGCTGGAAAGATCCAGAAGAGTAGAATGGAGTAGAAACCCCATATGAGAGTATTGATTCTCTTAAGAAGAATGGAATTTTTATGCCCCACCATGGGTGTGTTACAAATTGGTATCAAATCAAGACAACAACAGTTGTCCTTCTTGGGATCATGCATGAGTCGTATGAAAATATTTCTGGAGAAATTTAAGGGGTAACACCCTATCTTACCACATTCCTAAGAGGCTTAGAAAACCTCTACTGAAGAGAGTAATGAGATCATTTACCATTCATAGATGTTTTGTAAATTGGCACTGTATGTTGCTAATGTTCCCAAATAAAGAAGTTGACTTCACTATGCAATTGTATGTGTTGTTGTACAATCATAATATTCAGTTAACAAGGCTAAGATGAGATTGTGGAGAATATTACCACCAAACATAAATCATCTGCATAAGTTCCTTGAGTAGATGGATGAAAATTTAAAATATAGTTGGGATTTTACCCCAACGATGTTGAACCATGCTAGTCTGTGACAAAAGGATCTTATAATTTCTTGGGAAATGAAAGCCGATACTACAAGAATGGGATTATGTTGAGGAACACTAATATTTAAACTAAAATATCAATGTGAATGGATGGAAAGGATCTGTAGCAGTAATGATTGTTACTTTAATGAAGGATTAAACCTTGTATATGTGTATAACCCCTCATGATCAAAGGAATGAGTCCAGTGACCATTCTCTGAAAAGGGAGAGCATGCGCAACTCTCAGGTTTCAAAGTGGACTGAGAAGCAAAAAAAAATCTGGGTACACGAATTGTTGGATAGGTTTTTTCTAATCAAGCTGATAAACAGAGCTGTAGAAATATACAGTGATTGATTGAGAAATCACTACAATCTCCCTTGCTTGGAGGATAGGAAACTAATCTACTAGAGTTCTTGTGGGAGGAGGAGAGTGGACTCCATCCCTGACTGTTTCTAAACAGAAGGAAGAATTCTAGGTGTAATAGTCAAGACCGATCTTGACCTAAAGACACTTTGGATTTCTAAACTAGGATACTTAGTAAGTAACATAATTTGAAATTGCATTTGGGATTTGAGGGAATAGTCCAAATGATATTAGACATTTAATTTTTATAAAATGGTTAACTAAATGTTGGTCCTGAATGTGGTAAAGGAAGTGTTGGGACACTTCTAGAAGCCCAATGGGTTAATCTAACATCCAGTGGTGGATGGTATCCATATAAATATAGTTGGAAGCTAGTTCTGTTGATTATGTTACCTTCGACATGGTTGTAATTTCCCAGATTGTATTTATAAGATGGGTATTATTCCATGGAGGTTGAGGCAAGAGTGTTTTGTTGCTAGCTATTATTGTATAGAAAGGGAACATAGTTATAACTATGTTTGATTCAACTTCCATGTGGATGTCATGTGAATGACTGCAATCTCTCAACTGAGAGGGAAACTCAGTGTTGAGTGTTCCTATGAGGCTTGTCATAAGGATGGCATAAATATCCTTGGAGGAGGATATGGAATTCTGATAGGTCCATGTGTAAATGATGCACATGCATGATGTAAGGATATATGTATACTAAAGGAACAATATGGTTTCCTAGATGAGTGATATGTAAGTAAAGAATTTCACTGTCAAGATTAAGTGAATACCATGGATGCATGGTTAAGTCCATTTCGAAGAGTCGTGAAAGTTCTGTTTTGAATGATAGCTTAAGGGGGATGCGCTCCATTCCCTCAGGAAATACTAGTATAAATAAATGAAAGAGTAAATGAGAAAGGATGGTATGTTGGCAGGATAAGAGACAAATGATTATGCCTTGGGAATCACATGAGAATGATTTTGTACAATCATGAGTTGACTAATTTTAAAGTAGAGATGTCTGTAGGTTGTGAAATATACCCATGTCAGCTACACATAGAATTTGATTATGCATATGGTTAAGTACGTCATGGATGTAAGTTAACAAAACCAGAATATGTATAGATACATGATTTGGGTGCATGACAAAGATGCATGTTTATATTCCTTATGGAATATTTGGTAAACAACTAAATATAAATCAAGGTTGAGGCCATCATAGAGAGTGATGAACATGCAATAAGGAAGTTGCATGCTGAGGGAGTTCCCTGTGGAAGAAATGTGTGAAAAATCTGTCAGGAGGACAGAGTCACAACCTTAATAACTATTGAGAATTAAGAAGTGAGCTACAAGCTTATATATATATATATATATATATAAGAATCTTGAATTACATTTTGAAAGCATCATGTAATAAATAAAAGACTAATGAATGAATAAAGGAGTATGTTTGATTGGATAGGCTTGGTTGAAGACATGTTAAGAAAAGGCGATGATACCTTTAGAGATAACTCACCTGGGCTGAAAAGTTCCAAACGGTATAGAAAGAATTGAAGGAAGGGGAGAACCCTCAATTCTTTTCTTGCTGAGTATTATGTTTTCTCTGGGATGAGAGAGTTGGTACACAGATGAAAGTAAATGTTTTGGCACCATAGTGATGATGGTCGTATTGTTGTAGAAACAATTGATATTTATTTGTGTTGCACTCATGAAAACATTAAGGATAATGTGATGAAGTGCATAAAGATGTGCTAGGACATGTCTAAAAATGTTTTATTGTCTTAAAATTATGCACGAAATTTTTGAAAGGAAGTTGTATGCCATGGATACCCAAGTGGAGTATGATTCAGGAAGAAAACCTTAATTGAATCAGGTTAATCAAAAACCTCATAGAGGAGATGAATGCGAGCAGTTCATTGGAGGGAGGACTGATCGTAGTCATCAAATAGACTTCAATATCCACTAGGAGTTAACGGATCAAACACCAGTCATTTGATAAGATCGATGGTTGAGAGTCATTACAGAGTGCGAAGGTGAAATTAGAATACATTCTAGTTCACATCCCGCAATCAGCCAACGTCGTTGATCCCATCATGGTGAAAGATCAACAACCACGATTAGACGAAATCGGTCGAGTACTTTCTAGATTGTGGAGATTGGGCCCCGAAATCAGTGTGAACCATCGATCTGTGACCAGATATCGATGGTTGGGAATCATTGTAGTGCACAAAGGTCAAATTAACGGACGTGCTAGTTCACGACCTGCAATCAACCAACATTGTTGATCTTGTCGGGGTGGAAGATCAACGACCATGATTAGATAGAGTTGGGCGAGCACCTTTTAGATTGCGAAGATTGAGCTCTCTGATAAAGAGAGAGAATTCCAGGATTCCACAATCGTTGTGAACCGTTGATATGTGAACAATCGGTACATGAAACTGCAAATAACCCACACATTAATGTCACATAAAACTCATACTGTGATTGGGTTCTGTGGATGAATTTAGCACATTGAATCTTTGTTTTGAATCTAAATTCTCGGTCAAACACTTCTGAGTTGGAATTATTATTATTTGGAAATCGTGTGGTTTAAAATTGATCGAGGGCTAAGTTCGATGACCCGTGATAATTGCGGAGATTGAATATGCACACAAGTTAATGTCGAGACCTATAACCACAATTTCAATTCAATATAGCGTTGTTTTGAGTTTGAGGTCCGATCATAGATCAGACGTCCCGTATTCACTGCGAAGACTGGGATGAGAATTAAACTTCGAGCTAGTTGAGGTTCTGCAATCCCTTGTAGGCATTAGATTTGGGCAAAAATGGATCTACACCGTCAAATTGCAGACAAGGGGTTTAGCCCAGATCATAGCACCCGGACACGGGAGCTGAAAGGGTAGTGCCTGAAAATAATAGAGTCAAGGTCACATGGAGAGAAAATAGATTTCCTCTAGGCCAGTCAAGGAAGATAGATTTTAGAACTCTACGATTAGACAGTGGTCGTGGGGGTTGGTTATATGGGAATCAAGGTGCTCATAGTTAGCACGTTGCATGAAATGCATTGAGGGAATGCATATTTACATAAGAGGGAAGAAAATAGATTTCCCATTAAGGAAGGAGGACCTTCCAGTGCTCTAATTAAGTTATAGAGGTATTAAGGAAAAGAGAATTTCTTGGGTGGCCATGAGTGTTGGCACCCTGGTTACTAATGAAGAAAAAATGCTTGGGTGCATTCATGTGAAACTTTTAAGTTTCATGTGTACTGATTTGGGGATCATGATCGACCTATAATACGAATCATGATCCTTCTATAAGAGTGAATGAGAATGAATAAACCATATGGTGAAGAAGTTGGTTGAATTCAAACACACCTTGGCAGGAGTCCCTAACCTGAAAAGTGATAACCTGAAATCGGTGCAAGGGTGCATTGGGTATGAATGTGGCCACGAATGTTGGCACATTCATTAAAGTTAATTGATATTTGAATTTCATTTTGAAAATTTGATATACTGAACTGATGCATGTGTGAGGAATGGAATTTATTTTTTCTTTGTGTCATCGAATAGATAAACGTGATTTGATTGTTAGCATGGATAATTTAAGAATTGTTTGTGATGACGTTATAAAGTGCAGTGAAGATATATGTGCATGGGAAACTAACAATTTGTTTGGTTGATTGAAGTTGAAAGTGCAGGAAGCAAAGGGGTCTTGGATATGGCAGTGTTGTAAGCCCATAAGGAAGACCAAAATTTCATGCTGAGCCAAACTGATATGGCAAGGAAATTCCCATAATTGGTGGATTGGGTTTCGTGCAAAACAGATCTAAAAACAAAATGTGGAATTTGGAAATATATGAGAAGAAAAGATATGTCCAGAAAGGATAGATGAAGACTATCAAGCTGAAAATAATGAAATTGGTCATTGTTGAGACATGAGAACCCTGTGGTAAGTCATGATAGCCTGGAATATGTTGTGTTGAGGTAACAAAATCCATAGGGATGCCTCGGTAGAGAAAGTCTGAGGGATGCCTCAACTGTAAGGCTAGATGAAGTCTCTAAAATTATTCCTGTGTGAGAAATCCTTGGCAAGGCAAGATGGATCACCCAAGGAGCTGTATAGTAGAGAAGGGGATGCCTGAGCCTAGGCCTGGAGGGTGAGTGACTACTAGGAAGAGGAGACTCTGATAGTTCTTGTAAACTATTGATTGGGATCATGCACACAATGGGTATGTCAAGGAAAAAAAATGAGCCTGGATAACAAGACATCCATGTGGATACAAATCCACAAACTGCGTAGATAAGTATTGTGCTAGACTATGAAATTTTTCCTAGAATTTCTTATGAAACAGTAAAAAAATTTCTCATGAGACTATGATTAATGTTTTTTCTGTCCAAGAATTATTGAAGGTAGGTGACGAAGATTAAGATTCTAAAAAAGGACCTGACCAAGAAATAAGGTCAAGACTTTTGAAGTGGCTGAATGAGAAAGGAATGAAAGGTGTTTCTGAGAAAGAACACCAATGACGGTGTTCCTTTTAAGGGGGAGGGAATTGTAAAACCCCTGTTTCCCCCAACTTGTAATTAATCATTTATTAAGATTACCATGTTGTGGCATGGGAACAACGTAAATGTATTATTATTTAATTACCAAATAACTCACTGTTGGGGTGAAGCCTTGAAAGTACTAGCCACGATATCACTAGAGGAAAGAATGTGAAAATGATAAGAGGACATTTAATAAGAAAAAGGACTGTTGGTTGAACCCTCAACCACCCTCATGAATGGAAGCATGGTCTAGCTGCAGAAGGTCAGACTGAAGTACCACAGGGTCCGACAGACCCTGGATGACTCGAGTTTCCTTCTATCAGGAGGAAACAGGATAGGAGGGATGTGCAGGCAAGGAAAACAAGATAATATAAAGAGAAGAATGGAGAATGCGAAGAGGAATTCAATAGAGAACGAGGCAAAGGCCACGAGCTTGATGCTGAGGAAGCACCTGATAAACCTCGCGAAATATGCAGAAGAGAAAGGATCGATAAGAGTTGGCATAAACTCCCTGGTGATATCATGGCTTGGCATGAGGGTGGACAGAGTGCTAAGAATTAATGCATCTGACCCTATGGTTGGGTGGAAGGATGAACACCAAAAGTCAGTTAGTTGGCCACCACCTATAATAGATAAGTAATATTATATCCTGTGTATTTAAGTGGAAACTTTGAATTAAGGTTGGATATTCTATGAATGTTGTAGGGATGGACATGTTTTCTTAATGGTTACATTGTATCCCTTCAATTCTTCCTAATTGTGTATTTAAGAAAATAAGAGATTCTCTGGCCTGGACACGTAAATGACTGAGCCCTATGGTGGCTCAAGTTAAAATAAATGAACTGTGAATTGTTGACTTTGGGCATAGCCTCACGTGTGCATGGCGACACTCCCATTCATTCTAAAGGAAGGGGTCAGTCAAGCTCAGGAGAGGTAGTTCATGTGTCCATAGATCCTCTGCGAGGTGGGCAGAGATCGAGAACACCCTCCCCCCCCAAGTTATATATTTTATATATGAGCATAAGAGGTGTGCGAAGGATTTCTCTAAGAATTAAGTTTAGAAGAATTAGCGCAAAATATTTAAGTATTTAAGGAGCTGACATAAATCAGGTAGAATAGTGAATTTCGAGCCCCTACGGGAAATATCCTTTTATTTGAAAGGTGAATGGATGAGATTAGTTCAGGAGGATCCAAAGTTCTTCATGATCGTTGGATTTGGATAAGGAACACGGGCGTTAACTCTTTGAGCCCCTCAGACTTTGCAGGTTCGATGCATTGAGCATATTCGTCGCACAGGAGGAGAAACCTTCGAAGTCCCAAAGCTAATATGGGTCATAGATTTGAACATTCCTCGGAACTATCTCGACCGTTGAATATACGATATAGTTAGCTCGACATTGACCACTTCAGGAGGACATTTGTTTGGTAGCACCAAAAACATCGAAGTCCCAAAGTTGATATGGACTATGGATCTAAGGATCAATCAGGACCCTTCATGATTGTTTGATCGTGGGGAAGTGATTATTTACGTCCATTTCATCTGAGGGCCCATGCATCGAGTGATGGTGATGCCAGTTGTCCCACTCAGAGTGCCACACACTGGGGTGTTAAGGGGCAGTTAGCCGTGAGTTTCTTTGGAAATACAGGGAGCGACAGAGTTCGTCTATACCATCGATATGAGAAAGAGGATACATGGTGGAAATCTGTCAACTTCTGGTGAAATTACTCCAGGAGAAAATAAATGTGGAGAGGTTGAACCTCCCGAATCCCAAAGAGTCGAAGTGATCTACAACCGTCGATCTATGGGAGACACGCGTCGATAGATCCTCAACTTCGGGTGAAGTTACTCTGGGAGAAAAAAGAGTGTGTTGGACAAGAACTTCCAAAGGCCAGAGATCCAAAGGGAGTGCGTTTGACAACTGAGGATAAGTGTCAGCAAATCTTCCATTTTGGAAGATAGCCACTTCGGAAGATATCTACTTTAGAGGAATGTGGGGTCACGCGAGTTAAGAACTCTCGAACATCAAAGTCTCGAAGTAGATCACACTCGTCGATCGGGAAAGACCCACGGTGCTCGATCTGTAACTTTGGGTACAGAGTCCCTCAGAGGAGAAAGGAGTTGGAGTGTTTGAAACTCCTGAAGTATGAATAACCAAAGTGATTCATAGTCGTTGATCTGTGAGAGACACACGTTAACAGATCGCGTACTTCGAAAGCGAGGAGAAATCAACGCGGAGCAGAGGGTCGCCAAAAGTGGATTTGCATCATCAAATGAGAAGGATGTGTGGTGCACTATCCTTGACCTAGGAAGAAAGTAATTCAGGAGAATAGATTGATGGAACATTCGAAACTCTCAAAATTTGAAGTCCCGAAATGAACCTGAGTTGTTGATTTAAAACAGATGTGTGGCACTTGATCTAGAACTCTGGGTACATAGTACTTCGAGAGAAAAGGTTGTGTGAGCATCTGAGACTCCAAAACATCTAAGTCCCAACGTGAATCAGGGCCATTGAAATCCCTGAGGACATGCGACATCGGATTGTGAACTTCGGATATTTGCCACTCTAGAGGATCCAAGCGGTGGTTGTCTTGGCACCTGTTGTTTTGGTGTATAGTCATAGCCCACAGTCATATGCAAGTAGAGAGGGATGGAAGAAACTGAAGAACTTGGGAGAGGATATTTGATAGCTTTGAGCTCAGTTCGTATCATGGAGACTATGGATGAAAATATCTAGAAGAGCAGAATGGAGTAGAGACCCCATATGAGGGTATCAATTCTCTTAAGAAGAACGAAATTTTTATGCCCCACCATGGGTGTTTTACATCTAGAGTCAAACATTTTTCCACCTATAATTCTCCTGAAGTCGATGCCACTTTGTACCGTTAGTTGGTAGCCTCTTATACTTGAATCATACCCATCCTATTATTTCCTTTGGTTTGGGTATTGTTTCTCGGTATATGAAATCACCCCATGAAATCCATTGGAAAGAAAATAAAATAATACTTCGATATGTCCGGGGTACAGTTTAGTTTGAGATACATTAAATTTCAGAGGAGACTCCTTTGTTGGTTCGTTTCATTGATTCAAATTGGGTTGGTGACCATGATGATTGAAATTATACTTCAGGTTATGTTTTCATCCTTGGTTTAGGAATTGTCACTTGGTCTTGTAAGAAACAAAAACAATTTCTCTTTATTCAATAGAAGTAGAGTATCGAGCAGCAATTAATGCAAGTCAAGAATCTTTGTGGCTTCAACTACTTTCAGAGTTTGGATTCATCAAAAAAATCTGACAACCCTTTGGTGTGATATGTTATCATAATTAGACACTTGGGTGTTAGTTAAGATCAAACTAGTCTAATGTGTCGTTAGGTAAAAGTGTGTTTCTTTAGTATGCATTAATATGCATTTGTAGTTAGGTAATCCAATGGTAAAAATATGTTCCCAACATAGAGTGATCTGATGGTTCATATTCTCCTCGATCTTAACAACTACATTGATTTGTGGCTTAACACCCGATTGATCCATTATCTCTATTTAAAGAGCATGGAGGGTCATTTTTCGATGATCGATTATGAGAAACTATCTTTTAAATCTCTTTGTAACATTTTTATTTTTTATTAATAAATTGTTCCAAGTGGCTATGTTGGCCAGGGCCATGGATGTTTCCCCATATGGATTTTACCATGTCAAAAAATCAGTGTATTGATATTTGATTTGGTTGTGTGAGTGGTTACTGAAGGTGTTCTTCCTTTAGTGGAATACATGTATTGTCGAACAATATCTCTATAGCATAATATTTGAAAAATGGAATCTGATGGTAGATCCACATATATGTAGCAACTTGATTCTCAGGAATCAATATTTGTTGACAAATGGTATTTCCACCATATTATATTCTTATAATTTAGTGCTGATGACCTGGAATTGCAACAAAATTCATGTTTATTGTCACTTGTAGCAATATGTAATATATGTAGATTTGTAGGAAATGAGGTCCATAGCAAGAAAAATACTTCTTCATAATATTTCTTAGTATTGGTTCTGTAGAAAGTGGGTTCTGTAGAAATGTTACTCTTTTGTAGAACATCATTCCTTTTCCTTTGGTAACATGTATCCAATCCATAAAATCTTTATCTAAAATTTGGGCACAAAAGATAGCTTTTCTACCAAATGTACTATAGAATTCACTATTTTTCCAATAAATATAGGACAAGATTTACCTGAAATATTTCTAAGACAAAGGTTAAAATTATGGTTAAAATATATAGAAAAGGAATGGTGGAGTGTGAAAATAAAAGGAAAAGGGTGATATAACCATGCCAAATCTAAGTCCCATCATTATCCCCAACTAAATTTCTTTCCTTTCATCATTCTAACCCTATACTTAATCTTAATAAAGGTATAAATATGATTGTTGATTATGAAGACTACTGAGACTAAAGTTTCCTCTTTCTCCTACTTTGTAGTAACCAAGTTTCTTCTCAATATATTTCCAAAGTCACTCTTCAAACTTGTGGATTTATAGCATAAGAACATTGTTATTTCTTTTTTGGAAACCAAATTAAAGGAAAATGTAAATTCAATCCAATCCATCTTGGACGAAATTTCTATATGCAAACAATATATTGATCCACTCTTCCTAAATATTCTATGAAATTTGAATAATATTGTGGATCTTTCCTCCTTTTCATTTCACTCTTCCTAAATATTCTATGAAATTTGGATAATATAGTGGATCTTTCTTCTTTTTCATTTCATCAAAAACATCCCATTGGTGCTTACAATCCAACAGGGAATCCATCCTCATATGATTAATTCTTATTTTGCAATAAAATATTACTTCATGTAGAGTTGCAACAAATAGAGCTACTCTATCATAATATTCAAGAAATTGATGACATTTTCCAAGTATGAATACATGATTAGGATATTCTCTTCTTACCCATAGATTGAAATTTTTTCATTATGTATAATAGTGCCTTGAGCATATACGAGGTAAAATATCTCAGTTGTATAACAACAAAAAATAAATTTGGATTCGATTTAATATCATTGAATAAGATAATTTAATGTTGATATAACTCACATAACAAATCCTTATGTTGTTCATTGATTTTCTTATATGTTTCCAAAAATGCTTTTATAGACCTTAGATCACATGGCCTATCCTATGTTATGGCTTGGATTCTAAATAAAAAATAATGTTCTTGTAGGAACACAACATATATAGGAGATGGTATTCTGCAACAAAGAATATTTTGAGCTAAAGTTCCTATGCACCATTTTCTGCCTCTAATGTTTTTTCTCTTTTCTCCAATTTTGAAATTTTATTCCTATCTTATTGTATCTACTATCATTTCCAAAGAAATAAATTCAGCCCATATTTCTCCAATATTAGAAATAGTCTATTTATGTTACTCCTGAGAAATTACTCATTTTCTATGTGACATAGTTTTAGATTTCCATTTAGAAATTTATATTTCTAATTTTATTTTTTGCAAAGGATCACTATTGTTTATGAGATATGTCAGAATTTTATTGTATGAACAATAGGTTCAATTTATATTTGAGTTTATTTTTAAGAGACATAAGGATGAATGTACCATTATTCTTTTGTTTTAATTTCTTTATCAAATTGTTCTATTTTAAACTTAGTAATAGATGTTGTAACAGTAAGATATCCAACGTCTTGTGATATCATAGGTTGAGGAATACCTCCTTCAATGTTTTCTTCTGTAGTGACAAAATTAATAGTAGTTTGCTTAACTAGATCAATAGTAGAATCATCCACTACTTTAATACTAATTGTTGTAATTCTTTTAACATGGGGTCTTATTGACTATGTTGGTGACCCTATGAGTTCTATAGGGGATCCAATAGGTTCAGAAGAATTCACTAGAATATAGAAGGCCATTGATTCATTGATTGAAATTTTATAATTGTGGTCACATTTGGTAGAAGGTGACCATTCAAACACATATAGGGCTTGGATAAGAGTATCCAACCCACCATGTGACCTATGTACTTCTAACTTATTTAGTTTCTATTTCAACTTCTTAGTTTCTTTCCTTGATATTTCTTTCTTATACAAAATATAATATTATTACTTAGAAAATATCTAGGTATCCTTTTTGTTAACCGTTTTGTTGTTTCTTCTGTAGAATCCTCATAGACATCTTTTTCTAGTAAATTATGTATCATACTAATGACAAATTATATAATTTATTTTGATGCTTCGACAACATTTTATTCAACAAAGTTCTTGACAAGAGAAACCAAGTTTGTAGCATCTTGTTCTGCAATAGGTTCTTGTATATTATAAGTTTCCATTTCGGTAGTAGACACAACTTCTATAGTAACTTGTTTTTCAAAATGTTCTTTTGTAGTACTAGTCTCTATTCTTTGAGGAACTTCTCTGATATTTTTTTCTATTGTTGGTTCTTGTGTAGTAGCAGTGATGTTTTTCGATCCTGGTTTTTGTGTGACAACACCAATAGTGTCCTAAAAACCTACCATTCTTGTTGTAACAATATATCTTGAACCTACCATTCTTGTTGTAACAATATATCTTGTTCTCTTTCATGTAGGATCTTTGAATGAAATTGTGACTTTTGTTGATCTTGTTCATTTTCTTGTAGATTAACTTACTCCTTTACCAATAGTTTCCTCTTCAAAAATAATAGATGGATGTATTTCTTTCCTTAGAGAGTTTTGAATGATAATTTCAGCATCACTGTCACTCTGAATAGTAGTTGAAAAATGTGCCACTTGTTCAGGTTGAACAATAATATTTCAAGGGAATTCATCAACCTCTCCTTTTTTGTGTGTGTTTTTGCTTCTTCTCCATTTGTTTCCTCTTATTCTTCATCATATTCATGTTATTCCTATGCTTCTACATGTTATTCCTTTGCATCTAGTATTCCTTTTGTTCTTTGAACTTGAGGGTTTGTTTTTAGAAAATTATTCCATGTCTGATTGGTTCTATTCAAAGAATGTAAAACCGATAACTTTGTCATTCCATGACGAGAAACATTTTTTTTTGGGTGTCTTTTGTTTCTTACATTCTAGGATGATAGATGCAAGCTTCTTAATACACAATATAAAATGTTGATTATTTGTTGGTGTTAAAAATGTGTAAGAAAATTGAAATGATAGTTGAATAATGATTTATGTTGTCCTTTAAAAGTGATATATTTTTGGATAAATTACACCATATATAGCCATGCATTTTCTAATGAATTAATCTTCACCCATTTTTCCCCTTTTTAGCTGCTTCATTTCCAATCAAAAAATTAGTCTGAAATTCATTTAATATGACCTTGCATTGAAGCCATATTTCCCCTATTTGAGGAAAACTTGTTACTCGATCTATCATTTCCTCATTGACCCTGATAAAATTTCCCTTAACAATAGTAGTGGACAACAAAAGTTTTGTAAAATTCAAGGAAAACTGACACATCAAAACCTTGTAATTTTTTAAAGTAAGCTATCCATCCTACATTCAAGAAAAATTGATATACTTCAAGTTTACTCTTTAACTAAATTAAAATTATTGGCTCATATCATACAACAAACCCTCCCATGATGTAGTAGTGAAATTTAGCAACAACAAATGGTAGTAGCAGCCAACAATATCAAAAAGTAGTAGCAAACGATAGTAACAGTGAATAGTATCACAAAGAAGCAACAAGGGTGTATTCAGAGTATCAATGTAACACACCCAACCCCTTAAGTACCTTTTTAAGGAATGGGGCATCAAAATTTCACTTTCCTTAAACATATTGAATCCTCTGTTTGAGGTATTCATCCTCTTTTACTCACTCGTAGCGTTCTAACTACTACTACCAGGCTCAAATCAAAGCTCTGGGTTCCAAGTTATGGCCTCTCTAAGCTCTTCAGTTGTCATTAGTCGAGGGCCATGTGGCGCCCATGTGGGTCCAAATCATACGTACCATATTCAAATTCCTACATCCATGGTGGGAGTGCATCCAATGTCAATTCCAACAGTGGAACTTGATCCTCATTGAACACTTAAGCTATAGGGGAGTTCAATATTTGACACTTCAGCGATGAACACCTCTTTTCCATTCCGCGTGCAAATCCTTCGGAGTCCCGAACTCTCGAAGGAGCTCAGAATCTCACCACATGGCTCTAGCCTTTGAGGCTTTTGACTTATCTATGATGCTGCACCCCAATCCTTTGGAGTCTCGAAGTCCCAGACTTCCGAAGGGTCACCACTTACATGTGGTGATGCATTATACATAGAGACATGGACAGGTAGGTCCGACCCTTCGACTGATTTATCCCCAACATTCCAGCCTCCCAATATTTCTGAACTCCCAAAATCCCGGAGTCTTGGGTATTCCACCAACATTTGGCCGAGCATTCATCCTCCAAGGGGATGATACACGACAAAGGCTAGGGGTGACACGTGTCCTTATGAAGGGGTGAAATGTGTCACATTCTAATGGGAACATAGGGTCTATGAAACATACAAATCAAGGTGACATGTGGCATTTCAATCATGGGTACATGTCACTCTAGGTGCCACATCACTACAGACTAATATCCCTCCAACACCCCTTACATCCCACAGTCGAGATGTGTCCACATAGATCCATGAATCTATGGCTCGCATTACTTTGTTACTTCAGAGTTCCTAGGTTTGGTTATGCACTTTCCTCTTTACTCCTAGAGTGGTTGGTGTTGTGATGACCATGGTTTGGATCCAATTGTCATAGGGGATCCTGAATTATCAATGTATTAATGGCTCTCATTGATACATGACTTCGGTGTTTGGGAGTTCTACCCGCTCAATACTCATTTTTTCCCCGAGTAGCAATTCTCCGAAGTACTACACACTAATCCTTCCACTGGTGGATAAGGCGGTTGGGAGGGGTTCTCCATGGAGTCCCCAGAGCTATGGCTTACAACTCTAGCTCAGGGGTCCCTTGGTCTGGATATTAGGCCACTCCTAGAGGGACACATGTCAACCCAAAATCCATTGGCAAGATACATGGTACATGCCTCAGGTCATCAACATATCTTTTCTCTGTTGGATAGCCTCACGTGATCTTCCTCTTTTCTTCGGCATATCCAGGTTGGGCATTCCCCTCAATGTGTCTCCTTATTTTCTATCTTCACATGTATTATTTCATGCCTTTCTCCTCTTCAGGAGAGTTCTAGACATGTCCTATTACTTCTGTCACAAGGAAACTCAGATTAGTCTGGGCCTGCCAGGAAACTTCCCTCTGTGGTACTTTGGGATGACATTTTTCTACCTCCTCGTCCATAACCTCCATGCTTCCATTTAAGGGGATATTTTATTGTTCAATCACCGGTCCTTCTTGCATTAACCAATTTCTCCTTCGAATCAGGATGAGGCTTATTAATTCTAAAAAAGAGAATTTGGGTCATTTTGACATAATGAACCCTTAGAAAATTAGTCTGAAATTCATAACTTTGTCATTCAATGATGATAAACACTTTTTGTTGGGTGTCTTTTGTTTCTTACATTCTAGGATGATAGATGTAGGCTTCTTAATACACAATATAAAATGTTGATTATTTGTTGGTGTTAAAAATGTGTAAGAAATTTGAAATGATAGTTGAATAATGATTTATGTTGTCCTTTAAAAGTGATATATTTTTGGATAAATTATGCCATATATAGCCATGTATTTTCTATTGAATTAAGCTTCACCCATTTTTCCCTTTTCAACTGCTTCATTTCCAATTAGAAAATTAGTCTGAAATTCATTTAATATGACCTTGCATTGAAGCCATATTTCCCTTATTTGAGGCAAACCTATTACTTGATCTATCATTTCCTCATTGACCCTGATAAAATTTCCCTTAACAATAGTAGTGGACAACAAAAAGTTTTTTAAAAATTCAAGGAAAACTGACACAACAAAACCTTGTAATTTTTTAAAGTAAGCTATCCATCCTACATTCAAGAAAATTTGATATACTTCAAGTTTACTCTTTAACTAAATTAAACTTATTGTCTCATATCATACAAAAAACCCTCCCATGATGTAGTAGTGAAATTTAGCAACAAAAAATGGTAGTAGCAACCAACAATATCAAAAAGTAGTAGCAAACGATAGTAACAATGAATAGTATCACAAAGAAGAAACAAGGGTTTATTCAGAGTATCAATGTAACAGACCCAACCCCTTAAGTACCTTTTTAAGGAATGGGGCATCAAAATTTCACTTTCCTTAAACATATTGAATCCTCTGTCTGAGGTATTCATCCTCTTCTACTCACCCGTAGCATTCTAACTACTGCTACCAGGCTCAAATCCGAGCTTTGGGTTCCAATTTATGGCCTCTCAAAGCTCTTTGATTGTCATTAGTTGAGGGCAATGTGGTGCCCATGTGGATCCAAATCATATGTACCGTCTCCAAATTCCTACATCCATGGTGGGAGTCCATCCACTATCCAATCCAATGACATAACTCGATCCTCATTGAACACTTAAGCTATAGGGGAGTTCAACATTCGACACTTCGGCGATGAATGCCTCTTTTCCATTCTACGTGCAAATCCTTTGGAGTCTCGAAATCTCGAACTCTTGAAGGAGCTCAGAATATCACCACATGGATCCATCCTTCAAGGCTTTTGACTTATCTATGACGCTGCACCCCAATCCTTCGGAGTCCTGAAGTCTCAGACTCCCGAAGGGTCACCACTTACACATGGTGACACATTATACGCAGAGACATGGACAGGTAGGTCCGACCCTTCTATTGATTTATCCCCGACATTCCATCCTCCCAATATTTCCAAACTCCCGGAATCTTGGGTACTCCACCAACCTTTGTTCGAGCATTCATCCTCTAGGGGGATGACACACAACAAAGGCCAGGGGTGACATGTGTCCTCATGAATGTGTGACATGTGTCACGTTCTAATGGGAACATAGGTTTTGCGAAACATACAAATCAAGGTGACACGTGGCACTTCAATCGTGGGTACACGTCACTCTAGGTGACATCTAGGTGCCACATCACTACGAACTAATATCCCTCCAATGTCCCTTACATCCCATGGTCAAGATGCGTCCACATAGATCCATGAATCTACGTCTCGCGTTACTTCGTAACTTCAGAGTTCCTGGGTTTGGTTATGCACTTTCCTCTTTACTCCTAGAGTGGTTAGCGTCGTGATGACCATGGTTTGGATCCAACTGTCATAGAGGATCTTGAATGATCATCATATCAATGGCTCTTGTCGATACATGACTTCGGTGTTCGGGAGTTCTACCCGCTCAATACTCCTTTTTCCCTAGAGTAGCAATTCTCCGAAGTACTACACACTAATCCTTCCACTGGTGGATAAGACAGTTGGGAGGGTTTCTCCATGGAATCCCCAGATTAATGGCTCACAACTCTAGCTTAGGGGTCCCTTGGTCTGGATATTAGGCCACTCCTAGAGGGACATATGTCAACCCAAAATCCATTGGAAAGATACATGGTACATGCCTCAGGTCATCGACATATCTTTTCTTTATTGGATAGCCTCATGTGCTCTTCCTCTTTTCTTCTGCATATCCAGGTCATGCATTCCCCTTAATGCATCTCCTTCATTTTTGTCTTTGCATGTATTCTTGCACGCCTTTCTCCTCTTGAGGAAAGTTCTAGACATGTCCTATTACTTCTGTCAGAAGGAAACTTGGGTTAGTCTGGGCTTGCAAGAAAACTTCCCTGTGTGGTACTTTGGGATGACATTTTTCTACCTCCTTGTCCAGACCCTCGATGCTTCCATTTAAGGGGGTATTTGATTTTTCAATCACTGGTCCTTATTGCATTAACTGGTTTCTCCTTCGGATCAGGATGAGGGTTATTATTTCTAAAAAAGATAATTTGGGTCATTTTGAGATAATGAACCCTCTCTATTGTTCCCTCGCTCTTTCCTCTAGTGATATCATGGCCAGTACTTCAAGGCTTCACCCCCATATTTATTCATTGGAAATCTAAAAGAAAATACATTTACATCATTCACATGCCATAGCATGGAAATCATAATTAATGATTAATTACAAGATGGGGGAAGCACGGGTATTAAAATCTCCTCCCCCTTAAAAGGAACACCATCCTAGGTTTTCTTTCTCATTAACACCTGTCATGACTTTGTCTTTCAGTTGATTCAAAAATATTGATCCTCTTTTTTGGTCAGGTCCTTTCTAGACTCTTAGCCTTCATCACCTGCCTTCAATAATATTGGACAACAAGCATATTAATCACAATTTCATGTGAAAACATCTTATTGTTGTGCAAAATTCAAGAGGAAATATTTTAAAATCTAGAACAATACTTATTTGTGCAGTTCATGGATTTTCATCCACATGGCTATCTTATTATCTTGGCTCACTATTTTTTTTTTCCTGGATATACCTATTGTGTGCATGATCCCAATCAATAGTTTATAAGAATTATCAAAGTCCCTTATTCTTTGTGGTCACTCACCTTCTAGGCCCAGGCTTAGGAATCCCCTTCTCTACTATACAGTCCCTTGGGCTATCCATCTTGCCTTGCCAAGGATTTCTCGTGCAAGAAGAGTTTTAAATACTTCATTGAGCCCTACAGTCTAGGTGTCCTTCAGAATTGCTTTGTCTAGGCGTCCCTTCGGCTTGTGTTACCACAATAAAACATGTTCTAGGTTGATCATGGCTTACTATAGGGTTCTGTTGTCTCAACAATAGCCTCTTTCATTCTTTCCAACTTGACAAACTACATATGTTGTCCCTAGACAAATCTCTTTTTTTTTTTCCTCTCACCTGTATCACAGGTATACAAAAATTGTGAGAAATTATCATCAATTTCAAATTCAGAATTTTCTTGAAAATATGTTACCCATAGATTTCCACATTCCCCATTTATTTTCATATATGTTCTACACATGAACTAGATCTTCTAGTATGGTACCTTCCTTCCCATACCATTTTAGTTCAACAGAAAATTGGTCTCCCTTATGGGCTTACAACACTTCCATATCCAAGACCCCTTTCTTCCTGCAACTTCAACATTCCTCAGCCAAACAAATTGTTAGCTTTCATGCACATTATATTTTCAAACGATGCATACTATCATTCCAAGTCATTTTCATCTATTCAAGGGTACAAAGCAAAAGAAAATATCATTATTTACGTATGCATCCTTTCAACATACTAAAACTTTCCAAATGCAATTCAAAAATCAAATGAATTTAATCAATGTGCCAATATTCATGGTCACATTCATACCCAATGCACCATTGCATTGATTTCAAGTTTTCCACACTTTGTGACAAACACTTTTCCATGGTGGGTTGGATCTTAACTAACCTCTCCACCATATGGATTTTCCATTCTCATTAATTATTGCAGCAGGATTGTGCTTCCTGCTACATGATGATCACGATCCCAAATCACTATATATGAAACTAAAATTTCCCTTGAATGCACCCAAGCATTCTTCCTTCAGTAGTAACCAGGGTGTCAACACTAATGGCCACCCAAAATGATCTTTTATTTATTAACTACAAAATTGAAGTGGAGTAGTGGAAGGTCCTCCTTCCTCGATGAAATGCATTTCATTTCCTCTCATGAAAACATGCATTTCATCAATTCATTACATCCAATGTGCTAATTATGAGCACCTGTATTCGCAATATCCCTATATTGGTTATCGTACCCATGGATTTTTGACCCAAAATGAATTACACCCCAGATCTTCTGGAGTGCTAAACTCTAAACTCCTGTGATCTTTTGACAC
Source organism: Picea sitchensis (assembly GCA_010110895.2). Taxonomy (NCBI): domain Eukaryota; kingdom Viridiplantae; phylum Streptophyta; class Pinopsida; order Pinales; family Pinaceae; genus Picea; species Picea sitchensis. The sequence goes on from SNQJ01S0074343.1 coordinate 33,687, forward strand.
GTACACCTGACGCCAATGATCAGGATCTACTACAGGATTCAGAGCTTCAGGGTTTTTGCATGCTCTTGCAACAACACTTCAAATTCTCCGGAGTGGAAAATTCTGAAGGACTTGAAAGATTAACGACTGTGCTCCTTTCTCAGATCTAATGGCTATGAGAGATCTTGACTCCTTCCGAGTAGATCTTGTCCGCTTACCCTCCAAACAAAAGGGATTATTCCTTTCGAGAACTAAATCTCACTATCCTTCCTGATCTTTATCAACTCAAAGGACTTAGACTGCGACACACACCTTACACTTCTCTCTTAATATTGATGACTTAACAAAGTCACCCGCGCATAGCTTGCACTTCTCCTAAGTCTGGAACTTGGAATGTCTTCTGGTGCACACTTGTGCTATTTATCCTGAGCTTGGAATTCTTTAACTTCAAAGAGTATCGACCCTTTGTCCCTCCATATTACTTCTTATTCCCTCCTATCACCCACGCTCTTCCTCCTGATCTTGTCCAACACTTTAGATGAAATGTTGGCTCCATGCACTCCTTGTAATTTCCTCCTCCTTGGGCTTGGGAGTTATAAAAGTCTCCTACGTAGTCCTTGGAAATTTTTCAACACTTCACTAAGTGTTGGCTCTGTGCACACCTTACACAGGATTGACCTTCGATATTTTATACTCCTACAATTATATGTTCACTCCTTGCACACACTCTACAAAATTGAACCTATCTCTCCTAAGCTATTGAGCCTGTAAATGGATCTGTCTTTGCACTCATTGTCTGGAAACTATGAACTCCTTGCTCCAATATTTCAGAAGAGAAACAATTGAAACTTACAATAACATTAAGGATTCATTCAAACAACTATTTAGATGCACACACACATAAACACATAGAAATAAACAACATAACATTACCCAGTTACTCAAAGACAAGCATGCTCAGAGATCTGAAAGAAATTCTCTTCTTTTATATTCCTTCATAAAATATTTACAAGGGTTTCAACAACTTTTAGCTTCTTTCCACAACTATCCAAAAATATTTCTTCAACAACAACTTCTGGGCATACATTACATACATGTATACACGAGGGAGCTTCTCGAGCCTTCCCTCTAGACTATTCTAATGATATCATATCACAATTAAAGAATCCTACCACTAATTAAAACATCCTACCACTTATTTTATTACATTAACTGGATATTTTATTACATTACAACCCATATATGAGTCGACGCTCAAATATGTACAATCCTTTAGGTATTAAAAGAAAATTACAATTTCCTAGAGCACTCACAATGGGTCTAACTTCAAGATTTTATGGGAACTTTAATTACAAGGTTTTCAAAAGTTAAAGTGTTGCTCCCTCCTTGGAATCCAAACTAGTTAAGTGCATGACGTTGGATGCTAAGACATCCTCCACCTCGCCTCATTGAATGATGATGGTGATGCTCCTACATCACTTAAGGTCTTCCTTCATCTTTGTGACTCCCATATGAGCCATGTACACTGCTCAATGAGCTTCAATTAATACCAAACTTATTAATTCATCGTTAGGAAGTACGTAAATTATTCCTTTAAATCTCAACCATCCATCGTTGTCTAAAGAATAAACTTCAAACTTCAGTACCATCATGGTATTTCATCCAATATTATCCTTAATTTATTTATACAAGTCATCGTCGATCTGTAAAGTTAAAATATTTTCTCGAAGATTCCTCTTAAGAGGTATTACCGAGAATGTGTGGTCTCTGAATCAATGCATTTTCCACTTTGTTCATTGTTCCTTTAATGTAAGTAATCTCAAAATCATATTTGCTAAGTAATTTTGACCAACGCCTTTGTCGCACGTTCAAGTCACTCTGTGTGAAAATATGCTACAAACCATAGTGATCTATCTTTAATTCAAATTTTTGTCCAATCAGATAATGTCTCCAAACTCTCAAGGCATATACAATTTCTAATAACTCCATGTCATGTGTTGCATAGTTCTCTTCATGCTTTCTCAATTTTCTTGAAATGTAAGTGATCACTTGATCGTCTTGCATCAAAACTCTTCCTAAACCTTCCTTGGATGCGTCTATGCATACCAAGAATTCATTTTCCATGTCGAGGAATTTTAGCATTAGTGTTGTTGTCAACAACTCTTTAAGCTTTTGAAATGATTTCGTGCATTTCTCTGTTTTTCTTTTGCAATTTGATGATTGGATTTGCTATCTTTGAAAAATGTTTGACAAATCGTTGGTAATATATTACTAAACCCATAAATATATGTACTTATTGTACATTTGTCAGTGTTGGCCATTCCATAATAGCCTCGACTTTCACTAGATCCAAAATGATACCTTCACATGATATGATATGTCCCAAGTAATGAATCTTCGATTAGTAAAAAGAACATTTTGATAGATGCTCGTACAATTTGTTTTCTGGTAGACATTGTAGGAACAATATTAAGTGTTTGTCATGCTCTTCTTTCATCCAATAGTAAATCAATATTCCATCAATAAATACTTGAGCAAACTTGTCCAAGTATTCACGGAACATCCTATTCATTAAACTCATGAATACCCCTGGGGCGTTTGTCAAAGAGAATGGTAAAACTGTAAACTCATAGTGTTTGAATATCATCTTAAATGTGGTCTTAGGGATATATTTTTCCTTAATCTGTAATTGATGATATCTTGATCTCAAATCAATCTTTGAAAACATTGTCGCTCCCTTCATCTAGTCAAACAAATCATCTATTATGGGCAACATATATTGTTTATTAATCATTGCTTTGTTCAATTTATGATATTCAATACAAAGTCTCCACGATCCATCCTTATTTATCATGAAAATAACTAGCGCACCCCAAGGAAACACACTTGGACGTATAAGTACCAAGTCCAACAATTCCTTCAATTTCATTTTCAACTACTGTAATTTAGGTGTTGACATCCAATATGGATTTCTCGCTATCGGTTCAGTTTCATGCTTTAAGTCTATTGTAAACTCCAACTCTCTTTCAGGCGGTAAACCTGGTAACTCTTCTGGAAACACGTTTGCAAACTTTTTCATTACAGGAAGGTTTTATAATCCTTCTACCTCACCCTTTTACATTTAGCCCTAAGATTGCATAAATCTTGCACCCCTTGCACATACTCTTATGTAGCTGTATGGACGAAATAATCTTAATGACACCCCATGGCTCCTTCCTACAATCACTCTACTATGTCCCAAATCATATTTCAAACTTAATTGTTTCATTTTACAGTTAAGTATCGCATCATGCGATTCCAACCAATCCATGCCTATCACTATGTCATAAGATCCTATGAGTGTGACATAAATATCTACCCTCGTTACAAAATCTCCCAAGTTAATGCCACAATCCATAACTTTTCCTCCAACTTTATGTTTGGCACCCCATGCCATTTATACATATCTGGACTCGTCCTTCTTGACTTCATTTACCTTAATTATATTTAGTGTTGCACTAGAGATAAATCTCTCTATAACACCTCAATCTATCAAAATACTAAACGTTTAGTAAACAATTGTACCTGATGTCTCAAGCAGAGTGGATTGGTGCTCAAACTGGGGGTTGTTCATCATTGCATGTATCATATGGGCCTTGCCCAAATATTCAACTGTAGTGGGTCTTGATGATCTAGCCACTCTGGCCTTCTCAATCAGACAGTCTCACTGATACTGTGGTTCTCCACATGTCCAACATCTAGTCTTCAGTCCAGTACTCCTGGTTCCCGAAGTAGAATTTGTTGGCCTAACAGTCTGTGATCTTGGTATGTTCTACTGAACATTCCTAAAATGTTGTTGTTGCTGCAGATGAATTTGTTTCTTCTACTATGTTCCTCTGTAAGGATTCCTCTGATAAAGAGTTTGTCATCGCATTGTCGTGAATATAGGTCCTGTGGGCATATCTCGATGCCCTTAAGTCTGTTTGGATGGTGGATGGATGGTGTCTAATGTTGTTGCACTCCTAATGTTGTCTGTCCAGATGGTCTAGAAGGATTCCTTCCCTGACCCCCACCTTCCAGGTCTTCCTTAGCTATGAGGGCCTTATGAATTGCATCGTGCAATGTATGATGCATTATAATCATCACCTTCACACAAATGTTGAATTTAAGGATGAACACAAACTTGTTGACCTTTAACTTCTCTGTGTTCAGATGTTGAGCATGCCTAAGTAATTCCATGAATCTAGCTTCATACTCTGGCACTATACTACCACCCTGTCATAAGGCATTGAACTCATTAATATGGCGCTCAATTAATTCCTTGGACAAGTACCTCTCCCGGAATCATTCCTCGAACATTACCCATGATACATATTCGAAGACCATGTTTAGTTGAGGTAGGAGCATCTTACACCAAATTAGAGAACTCCCTTTCAATTGGAAGACTTCCATGTGGACCTTCATGTTGGAGGTTTAATCACAAAGTGTGAAGTACATCTCCATGTTCTCCAACCATGCATTGGTAACTAAGCCATCCGGGCCACCCCAGAACTCAGGAAACTTCACTTTCTTGAGTTCTCTATGTATAATACTACTACCAGTTGCAGCACGATGTGAACCCTCATTGGGCACAAATGTTCTACCCTCATCTCGATCCAGGCGGTTGATCAATGCCTCTGACATCCTATGGAAGGATCTCATCATACCTACCACATATCCTATACAACCTGCTCCTGTTCAGTGGTATGTTCTTCTCCCTGGGGGTTAGACCCCTCTGGCATGGATACTATCATAGGTGTCACACCTCTTCCTCCAACACCACATTGTCTACTTCCCATGCATCCTCTAACCATGATTACCTGCATGGAATATTTTCAAAATTTAATTAGTGATGCATTTTTAATCATTTAGTTAACACAGTGGAAGGCGTAATGGTCCAATGTTGCAGAGTTGAACCGACTCTCATACCATATGTAATGACCCTCTATAAAATTGAAAATCAACAGTAAGAGTAAGTGAAAACGAAATATTTACTGTAACTTTTTTTTGACTAATTGAAAAAATAACTTTATTGTTCAAACTCGTATCCTAATTCGGTACTTATTAATCAATTAATAACATTATTATCAAGCATAATTCATGGAAGTACATGGATCACATTCCCTTCATCAAGAATTAGATTACATTCTAGAACAAACTAAATAATTCTTCTAATCTAAATTTTGCTGCACAAGTAAAATCATATTAATGCATTTCAGTGTTTTCTGGGCCACCTAGATTTATTGACTCAAGTTTAGATTATGCAACGTGCCCTTCAAGATGCACCTATGTGCTCCAAGGGTGCCACTCTCCTTTGAATGGTTTTCTAATTTTTTTCGACCCTTCGATTCAACACCCACTTCGTTGGTCTTATGAAAGACTAAGGACTTGTAAGGAATAAGAAGTCTTCCTTATGTGCTCCTTAGAAATATTCGTGAGCAACTATCTCATTCCACTTTCATGACATCGTGGACCTCTTGAACTAGGTAATAATTGACCTACAGTTCAAGCCACAACGAGAGTGCTAGCAGGTTGTGACAGGGATGTTGCCACTCCTCTCCCTCAAATGTCTGGTTTTTGTGCATGACCCCTTTACTCCTTATGTGAGTCGTATTAGAAAGAATCGTCAAGCTTGCATCCACTGATAAAAAAATTGACAATAATCTATATACATAAATCATATTGTCGTCAAGCATATGTCACATGTGTGTAAAATGAAATACTCAAACAATATAATCCAATCCCTAACTCAATTTTGATTCCAAGGAATTCCATTGATGCTATCAACATCCATAACCTGTCATGTGTCCTACACACTCAGGAAACTCATCAATAACATTTTTCAATACATATACATCAAATTAACAATAAGTCACAACATATCATCTTCATCATATATAACCCATAATCAAAACAAAATCGTAATATATCATAACCATATCACTTTCACACAAGTTTCCTCAAAGAATATGTCAATAAAAGTGTGCTCAGTAGAGTGGGATGTTGCAATGAATTAAGCAGATAAATGACATGTAGCATTAATTGACAAATTTCTATAATATACAAAATTTTAACAAAAATGGTTGCTTGCACATTTTGTATAATTAAGGGATACAAACATATCAGTTCAAGATAAGAATTCATATTTGGGACATGGAGGAAGGATAGAGAGATTTTAGTTATCAGAAAGAATTCAAAGGTAAAAATATCAGTGTTGGCAATGCAAAGACAGAATCAAATGGGCACAAGAACTGAGGGGAACAAGAAACAGTAATAGAGACTATGGGAAGCTTGACAATAGAAATGCATAGTTACAAAGAAGACAACGAGAAGATGATGATAGAACAAAATCAAATAATTTTCAAGTGATGCAAAGCCTAAACCAGTTGTGTAGGAAAGAAAACAATGGACCAGACTCAAAACAAAAGGAACAAGGAAGATATATTGAAATAAGAGATAACTAAAGAAGGGTTGTCCATTCAATAAGTGCTAGCATAATTCACAGACATCACTCACCTCCTTATTCAACAAGGAAATGTTTTGCATCTGGAGACTCCATAAGAAGTCAAGAAATGTCTCATGTTAGGCACCAAAGAAGAAGGCATGAATTGGACAGTTTGCAAGGACAGATGAGAAAGAAAGCCACCATAATTTGATGGTGAAAGAGAAAGGGAAGACGATGTTGAAGTGTGGTTGTTGGGAATCATGAAGTATTTTCAATTGCACAACTACTCATCTAACTTAGAAGATAGAATTTCCACATATCATTTGCATGGAAAATATGATATGTGGTGGGATCATCTGAAGCAAGTTGAGAAAATTAATGAGAATAGGATCACTTGGAAGAAATTCAAGAGATATCTTCAAAAGGAGTGTCTTTCAAAGCATTTCTATGACAAGAAAATGAAAGAGTTCATTGAACTCAGGCTAGGAAGCATGACCATGAAAGAATATGAAAAGACGTTCTTGGGATTGATGAAGTATGTAGGTTTTATAAAGGATGAGAAGCTGAAGATACATAGGTTCTTGAGTGGACTTCCATCCTTTTATAAAGAGAAGATTCAATATGATGAGCCAAAAAATTTGACAAAGACCACCAGGAAGGCTAAGTACTTATATGAACAAGGAAAGGGTAGAGAATCATTTTATAAATCTTGGAAGGATAAGAAGAAAGAGAAACATGATCAAAGAAGGAAAGGATTCAAACCTCCTTTTAACAAAAATAGTCCTAATAAAAATTAGCAAGTTTAGTCTTCTAAGGATGAGTCCAAGAGAGAATATTCCTTTGGAAAAAGGGGAATACCATCAATCAAATGTTGGGGATGCAAAGAATACCACTTGTGTAAGGATTTCCCTAACAAAGGAGATAAAATTATGACCATACACAACATCCAAGAGGATACAACAGTATAATAAATGGGGAGAAGTACTCCAAGAATATATGCATCCTTAGAAGATCGACACAAAGAATATGAATCTAATATGATCGAAGTGGAATGTAAGATAATTAATTATCCTATTTCTATTTTAGTTGATTCAGGAGAAATCCATTATTACATTTATCCTAAAATAGTGGATAGATTACATTTGGAGAAAAGTAAGCTTGAAAAATCAAGTTTGGTTTAGGTAGCCACTGGAACCAAAAACAAGGATCAACGAGACTGTTAAAGGTTTTCCAATAAATATGAATGGAGTGAGTACTAACGTTGATATGAATATCATTTTATTAGGATCTTATGATATCCTAATTGGAATGGACTATTTGGACCAACATCATGTTGTCCTATATTTTAATAGCAATACATTTACATGTCTTGATAAAGAAGGAAAACAAAGCACTGTGAAAGGAATTCCAAGACCCATTTATATAAGAGAAATTTCATCCTTATAGTTGAAAAGATGTTTTAGAAAAGGTCGTCAATTGTATGCATCTCATGTGGGGAAGCCAGAAAAAGAAAAAAAGGGCCAAGTCCTGAAGATATATTTAGTATTGTAAGAGTTTGAAGATATACTCCAAGAAATACCCGGATTTCCACAAAAGAGGGAGATATATTTCTCTATTTATTTAGTACCAGGAGTTTCCCTGGTATTAAAAAAATCCTTA
>SNQJ01S0074344.1:8051-24374 GCA_010110895.2 Picea sitchensis
ATTTTCCTATATTCAATCACACTTTTAAAACTATTATTCTAACCAAGATTTAGGTCCTTCTCGGTGGCAGCAGTGTCGAACATATTTAACTGCAATGCATAACACAATTAAAATTACCAATAACAAAAACATATATTTTTTCGCTACTATTAAATAAATATTAACCACAGTTAATCATTTAATTCTTACAATTCGGGATTTTAGTTTTCCATAGCCACCCTAGCCTAGTTTATGCTACATGTGCTTTTCCATTCTAGCCTTGGTTTTTTTGGAGGTGTCAGGTAGCCTATATATGGAATTTTTGAAAAAAATTAGATATCGTAATTGTTACTTAAAACAAGAAAGAAAAACATAAATGAGCATATTTCACTCATAATATGACATGTGTTGTACCTTTCTTGACCAGCTCGTGGATGCATTCCTTGGTTTTTAAACAATTTATCCTTTCATCCTCTATCAGGACCTTCCACTCTTTCTTCGAAACCATGGGAGGGTGCTCATGCATGAGGTCTAACTGCAATTTATCCCTATATTGGGCCTTGGTATATTTTAAATTCTCGTTGGCTAACTTTGTAACCACTTTATTGTTGAACATAATGTTGAACAAGTTTACCATGTGGTCTATCAATTCATCTTTATTTTTGTTATCTTGGCCATTCCACCGTGTGCAAATGGTGGGGCCAAACAACTCCAATGCTTTTTCATTCAAGTTTTTGTAGAAATTATTGTTTCCTATAGAAACGTGTTATCCATGAATTTATAATAATCTCAACAAATGTCCATTTCAATTTCATGATAAAAATGAATCAATTAATTAACAAATGCAATATTTTGAATCTTGATCGGAACACATGTTTCATCCACCAAAAAGGTGAGACCTAGTGATCCAGTGCTTTTAATTCATTCTGCTCCATGCATAATAGTTCCCTCTCCATCTACAATGTGTTCCTCTCTGGAGTCATGTGGAGTCCCAGGTTCCGACTCATAATGCTTCGGCGTGTCATGCCGGTCAACATCATTGTGCTCATCAATGGATTCGAGGGGAACCTCAGGAGGGTAAAAAAGGCTCACTTGTACTTTTCTATGTCGACTTTTTTGTTGCATTGGAGCATCACTGCTACCTATAGCAGTTGCAAGATCGACAGGTTCTCAGGGCATGGGGTTTAAAAACTCCTAGAAATGGAAAACTTTACTTTATGAGATCATATAAAAAATATAAAACAAAAAAATGGATATGAAATTGTCATAGCTGATAAAAATATGTGAAGATGCCACTTAACCAAAAATTAGTTATTAGATTTTGTAGCTTTGCAATTCTATCCCTTTCCTTGTGTGTTAGGGATCTTTTGTGAAACAAACCTAAATATTCTATGTTTTCCTTCTTCAAAGCCTTCGTGACAGTTTCTATTGGGTCAGTGGAATAAAATATTTTTTCCTCATCAAGATCCTCAGCGGGTGGCTTCCCACGTTGACCATGCCACAATACATTGATGAATAAAATTAATGAGATGAACTTGAACATTTGAGAAATTTAGTTATTGTAGTCATAATTTATTATTGTATTTAGCATTTACCTACTGAGGCACAACGAGTGCCTTCCCATGGTCACCCTAGATAGATGTAGCAGGTGATTTTCCACAGTCACCCTAGACAGAAGTTGACACAATAAATAAATCAACAAAAGTTACGTAATTCACCTGTAACAATAAAAAAATGAAATATTGCAGTAATATCAGAAAAAAAATAATGAAATTTCAGAAATTTAGTTTTTGTAGTCATAAGTTGTTACTATATTTAACATTTACCTACTGAGGCACAACGGGTGCATTTCCACGGTCACCCTRAACAAATGTAGTGGGTGATTTTTYACAGTCACCCTGGACAGAAGTTGAYAGAATAAATCAATCAACAAAAGTTATGAAATTCACCTGTAACATTAAAAAAATGAAATATTGTAGTAATATCAGAAAATAAATAATGAAATTTCAGAAATTTAGTTGTTGTAGTAATAAGTTGTTACTATATTTAACATTTACCTGCCGAGGCACAACGGGTGAATTTCCATGGTCACCCTGGACAAACTTTGACACAATAAATCAATAAACAAAAGTTATGAAATTCACGTGTAACATTAAAAAAATGAAATATTGCAGTAATATCAGAAAATAAATAATGAAATTTCAGAAATTTAGTTGTTGTAGTCATAAGTTGTTACTATATTTAACATTTACCTATTGAGGCACACCGAGTGCATTTCCACGGTCACCACGGACAGATGTAGCGGGTGATTTTCCACGATCACCTTGGACAGATGTTGACACAATAAATCAATCAACAAAAGTTATGAAATTCACCTATAACATTAAAAAAATGAAATATTGTAGTAATATCAGAAAATAAATAATGAAATTTCAGAAATTTAGTTGTTGTAGTCATAAGTTGTTACTATATTTAACATTTACCTGTTGAGGCATAGCAGGTGMATTTCCATGGTCACCCTGGACATATGTAGAGGGTGATTTTGCATGGTCACCCTGGATAGAAGTTGACACAATAAATCAATCAACAAAAGTTATGAAATTCACCTATAACATTAAAAAATGAAATATTGTGGTAATATCAAAAAATAAATAATGAAATTTCAGAAATTTAGTTGTTGTAGTCATAAGTTGTTACTATATTTAACATTTACCTGCTGAGGCAAAGTGGGTGCATTTCCATGGTCAACCTGGACAAATGCAGCGTGTGATTTATCATGGTCACCACAGATAGATGTTGACACAACGAATTAATCAACAAGAGTTATGAAAGTAATTGTAACATTAAAAAAATGAAATATTGCAACAATATCAGAAAATAAATAATGAAAAATGAAATATATGGAGTTAAAAATTGAAATATTGTAGCAATAAATTATGAGAATGATTGATAAAAGGTTGAGTTGAATGGTATGTAATATATTTACCCCCATAGCCACACCACCTCCATCTATTCGATTTAAATTGTAATCGATCAACAACTCTTCACTGCAAACTATTGTTTTTGTTGCACATAGAAATAAATGATTTCCTTCGCATCCCTCAAATATGCCATTCGATTTCTTAGTTGTTTCCACTGGTCATGTACTATTTATAAAGCCCACAATTTTTCCAATAGATTTTGGCCTTCCATCAATATACATAGTTTCCCCTTTATTTTGATTGTTCTCTACTAGTTGTATATAATTTGCGACAACTCTGTATCTCCGCATACTTCACGTATATCAGACCAACATCAACCAACGATTGTATTTGTATAATGATCCGACATTCTCCATCAATTCAGTTACAGTTCCATAGACGACCTTTATGTCATCCATGGAAAATAACCCCAATCTATGTAAGGACGAAGGAGCAATGTTATACATCCTCCCACTGATGAAGAAATATGTATCCAGTTAAGGTAGCTCCTTAGGTGCACATCATTGCACTAGATGTCTATACCTTAAGGGGAATTCAATGTCACCTATTCTCTCAACATCATAATTACATGACCCTCCATTTTCAATAAAAAATTGCATGCATATACAAAATGTTTTCCTTACCTTTTCAGATCTAGTTGATCTAGAACCAATAGATCTATTACAACACGTCTCACTTTCAACCTCTCTTAGTATATCTTGATAATCACTTGAGGAAGATAGATCCGACAGATACATATTTGGTGGTACCTACACTCATTAAAACAAGAAGATAAGTTATCGTGCGAATATAAGTTTGTGGTACAAACACTCAAAAAAATGAGAAGATAAGTTAGCGAGAAAATATTTAGGGAACCCATGTTTTGGTTGGAGAATATACTTGATTCTATTGTATGTAACAAACTTATTGGGGTCCTTGTTTACTTGATTGATATCATACTTGGCATCCCATTATTTTTATCTTGGTATGTTTTGTGGTGTGAGTCTTCTCTTTTATAGTTTCATATAGTTGCATAGTTGCATAAGTTGCATATAGTTTCATATAGTTGCATAAGTTGCATATAGTTGCATATAGTTGCACAGTTGCATATAGTTGCATATAGTTGCATAAGTTGCATAAGTTTGATATAGTTGCATATAGTTGCATATAGTTGCATAGCTGCATATAGTTGCATTGTTCCATAAAGTTTCATATAGTTGCATAGTTGCATATAGTTTCATAAGTTGCATATAGTTGCATATAGTTGCATAGTTGCATCTAGTTGCATATAGTTTCATAAATTGCATATAGTTGCATATAGTTTCATAAATTGCATATAGTTGCATAGTTTGATATAGTTACATATAGTTGCATAGTTATAAGTTGCATTGTTGCATAAGTTGCATAATTGCATATAGTTGGATAAGTTGGATAGTTCCATAAAGTTGCATAAAGCTGCATAAGTTGCATAGTTGCATGTTTCATAAATTTGCGTAGTTGCATAAACTTGCATAGTTGAATAACTTGTATGGTTGCATAAGTTGCATAAGTTCCATAGTTGCATAAAATTGCATATAGTTGCATAGTTTCATAAGTTGCATGTTTCATAAAGTTGCATGTTGCATAAAGTTGCATAAATTTCGCAAGAGGAGTGCCCAAAGGCAAGCCGTGTTGGCAAGAGGAGATCCCAACGAACAAAACCGAAAGATCCCAAACCTAATTTAGGGAGGACAAACTACTATTTATAAAGCAGGCTACAACCTCATTTGCACACTCACTCATGTTCTTTGCCACAAGAGGAAAACGTGCGCAAGTCTTGGAGGAGTAGCTACTGCAACTGGGGGTGGCATCAAGGAGGGTTTTGGTGTATCTCTTGGTATCTCTTGGTTAAGTGGTGCGCTACTCTTCCTAGTGAAGGAGTAGATGATGATATTCTATTCGGTTTTTTGTCCATCTATATCGAGGAAGTTTTTGTTGGGTTTTCTTCCCCATGAGGGTTTCCCAGGATAATTTGTGTGTCTCTATTTTTTCTATGATTGTCTCTCTTGCAGTGATCTTATTTATGCAACTAATGTGCTAAATAACTATAATAATAAAGAAGAATCATAATTGCTAGTTGTATAAGTAAAACTTCAACAATAGTTGACTACTCAAACCCATATAAAAGACATCTTGTGTTTATAAATTTAGATCATATGAGAAAGTATAAGAGTTCATTGGTCCTAGGGTACATTTCATAGGCTAGTGATCTAAGGGAAATAAACCCTAGTTATTCTGATGGACCACTATATAGTAGGATTTCAAGGCCCATCTTACAACTTATGTGGTTTATTTTGTGCCCTAAGAGATTAACACCTACATCAACCATATGTATTCAAGTCATGTGTCGCAAAGATACATATTTGGTGGGATTGACACGTTGATGCCATAACATGTTGGTGTCAAAGAGAAATAAGTAGTAGATATTTGACCCAACACTATATAGGTAATAAGAGAACCATATATATCAATGAAGAATTACTAGGAGTGGGATCTCCATTGAGTAAGGAGCACAAAGATAATGCAATAAATGAAAACTATCTCAATGTGGTAAATGCGAAAAATTAGATAAACATTGAGCATTATGAGATTTCAAATTACCCAGAGAAATACCAATAGCATCACACCTTATTTTTTACTAGCTTCCCAGAATACGTGATTTTTGGATAGAATCTTATTTCAAATATGGACATCATGAATATTGATCCAACCCGCATGAAGTGTAATAAAGTGGAGTTACTTGGTGAATGAAATGATTTTTTTGTGTGTCTGCATGATTATCGACAGGGTGTGTAGTATAAAAATACTATACTCTTACTCACCTAAAAAACATATTGTATCATTGTCATATTCCCAAGGAGAGATATCCAAGACAATTATGCCACTTTTGATGTTGTCCTTTGAAATGTTTATGTTTCCAAGAGCACTATATTACGACATCCACTAGAGCTAAACCATCTCCATTTTACAGCTTCAACTGAAACGTCTTGTCAAAGGGGTTCATATCTTAATTTCTACAAGCATAGTGTCATTGTAGATTCACTAAAAGTATTTTTAAGAAAAAAATATGGACAATGAGTGTGATCTAAGAACACATAAAAATTAATTTCTTTGCAAAAACTATCTTATGAAATCCCCAAAAAAATGTACAAGCATGAATTTATTCCTTACTAGAAAATGCATTTACTACTTAAAAGCATGAAAATGTAGTTGGAATTTCCATGGGCCCTATATCAGAACCCCACGATATTAATTTGGTGCGAATTCCTACACTATTAAATCATTCGTAGTTAATTTTGATTACGCTATGTTAAGAATATATCATTTGTGGCCTAAGGAGAGGTCACAAGAATATAATTACAAATGTAAGGATACGTTCACCTATAAGGATATGAATTCTTCATGATTGTTGATTCACGAGGAGATTGCTTAGTATGCATTACATTCCTTAATATTTTAATGAATTATGGGAGAAGTATGAGGTAAATGTAAGTGGATAGAAACCATTATAATGTTCAATGTTAAGATTTACTATCTCAAGCAATCAATTTCTACTTTACAATAAAAATTAGTGAGTATTCTCTCAAGTATGAGGTAGATCAAAAAATATGAGGGGTGTCTTACAACTTGGAGGCCTATGGATGTTTGGTTGCAATTTCAAGGAATAGTTGTAAACTTTTCATAAGAGACTAAGGATGTTATGGATAAAATGGTTTCAGGATACTCATACATATATTATCCACTATATAATGCCATAGACACTCAAGGTTCTTGGAAAGAGGGAATGGATGACAAACCTGAACTCTCCCATAGATTAAAAACAATTATGTTAAAACCCTTTCAAATTTATTAAAAAAAATTGCGTTAAAACCCTTTCAAATTTTCTTCGTCCCTTGCTTAAAATGTCTTGGTGTAGGCCAAACTCAAGTGGGCAGGGGGTTTTGACAAACGTCCTGCGATTTTGCCCCCAAAATCATGTCCAAAGAACATGTTGGTTTTGTCTCTTTGCCCCTTACTTAAAATGTCTTGGTGCAGGCCAAACGCAAGTGGGCAGGGGGTTTTGACAAAAGTCCTACGATTTTGGCCCCAAAATCGTGTCCAAAGAACATGTTGGTTTTTGTATCTTCGTCCCTTTCTTAAAATGTCTTGGTGCATGCCAAACTCAAGTGGGAAGGGGATTTTGACAAAATTCTTGAGATTTTGGCCCCAAAATCGTGTCCAAAGAACATGTTGGTTTTGTCTCAATAACAATGATGAATTAGTGGGTTCAATCCCAGGCATAAACAAACCATTTTGACATAAAAAAATAACCCTAGAAAAATCAAAATGTAGGGGTTCTCACTGATTTTGGTAGCATTGTTGGTGGGCTCGTGTTCTCACAGAGGTTCTCACCAATAATCTCTCGTGCTATGGGATAGGGCCTCCTCGATGGTGGGCTCATGTTGTTCCCTTTTGGTTGATGTTGTCTCTATCACCAGTAATCGCTTGCGCTATGGGCTAGGGCCTTCTTAATGGTGGGCTCGCATTATCACCTTCTTTTCTTGAGAAGTATTGAATGAATATCTTCACAGTTTCTTGGCCTCGAGTTGTCTCCTTGTTGCAATCTCCAGTGGGCTCGAATATCTTCACACACTTTGTTTGTCTCTTTCTTTTGGTTTTGTTACATTTTTTTTTTGTTATTTATTATTATATTTTGTGTTATACATAATATATATTATGTAATAATATAATATATATGTTATTAAATTAAATTTATAAATTGAATTAAATTAATTTTATTATTGAATTAAATTTATTCAAATTTTATAAAATGAAAATTATTCCCTTTTACCATTAGATTTTACCATATGTTTTTTGTCTCATCCCACAAACTTCTTTTGTCCTCCAAACATTAGGATGTGGTTTTAAAAATAATGAAATTTAATTATGATAAAAAAATTTCTAACATATCTTCCTTTCTTCCTTTCTACCTTAGATGGTTTATTATTGTGGAGAGTAAATTATGTTTTGAAAAGAAGTTTATTTTTCACATATAAATACTTTTCTATGTTGTACCACTCTGTCTTTAGTCACTTTCCTCAGTATAGATATAAAACCTTCTAGGATTTTGAGTGCTTAGGTAGGGTTCCCCATTTTTTCCTCTCCTCTTCCCCTTGGTCCTTAGTCACGGGTTTGGCTTTATTAGACAATTTGAGGTTCTTGTTTTAGGTATTATCTTACTCTATGGGACCAATTTGTGACTCCCTTTATTTACATAACCCCTATCTCATAATCCCTATATAATTTGACCCATATAAGACGATGATGATGATGATGACAATGATGATGTGGAGGATGAGGAGGACAATGACAATGTTGACTACAGTGATGACAATGACGATGATGACCAAAATGATGATGATGAAAAGGATGATGATGATGATGATGATGATGATTATGACAACAATGACAATGGTGATGATCATGATGATGATGAGGAGGAGGAGGAGGAGGATGAATGTTAAGAACCTGAATAGATATACAAATATAATCACCACAAATATTGAATACACAATAGATCCACAGAGAAAGATAGAATAAACCACACTTTATTATTACCAAACCCTTGGGGTATGGAAACACCATAAAATGGATCATGTTATGGAAGGGATCCTCTCTTGTTCACTTGCCTCTTCAAGGGGGTATCCTCCTATTGAGATGCAACTCACAATACAATAATTCTCTTTATATCCCATTACATTTCTTGAACACCTTTATATAGTGTTACCATCACCTAAGAACATTCTATAGGAGGAATCTTATAGAAGTAGAACCTTCTAAGAAGTACTCTTACATTTATGATATCTAACTACTCATTTATTATATCTAACTACAATAGTGAGCCTTATTTAATAATATAGTGGAACTAGTCCACCTTACATTGAATGGCCTCCTCTATTATCATTATGGGCCCTCTGGGCCTCCCCACTACCTCTCTAGATACCTAAACTTCCACCACCCTTATGAAATCATTTTCCTCAATGCTTGATGTACAACCATATACCAGGGTCCCATGGATAAGTGTGGACCATAATGTTGAAGTAGACTAGAGAACCAGGGTCCCATGGATAAGTGTGAACCATAGTGATGAATTAGACTAGATATCCCAAGGTCCCATTGAGAAATCAAAGCCACCATGCTGAAGTAGTCCAACCGCAATTGTAAACCAAGGTCCCATGTCCAAGTGATCATGTGAACTCCACATCGAAAATATTGGCACCCAATAACCAAATGAAAATGATGATCCCAATAATGACACCTATCATGTGGATCCAAATAATAATATCCATCCACATAGTGGGAAAGGGTCAAAGATGAATCTGGAAGGAACCATACCATTGTAGAATATGCAGGCTAGACGTTGATAATCATAACTAGATCCTAATGTGGGACATTGATGTTCTCTATAGAAGGTGGATTAGAGTCATCAAATAAAATATGAAAGTGGTTATCATCTAAGAAATGACAACTATCCATATACCAATCATCACAATCAAACTCAAAATCATACCAAACATATATTTCTTGATAATATTCATCCTTGATGTCCTCCATAAGAAATCTCTCCTACATGTTATCCAATGAATCTTGAATACTACAAAAACTATAATTGAGTTTGTATGTGAGGCCATCTACAAAGTCATCCAATGTTTCATTCAATGTGGCATACAATTGGGCTTTGAATGCTTCAGTCATATGTATAATTTCTTTGAGGGTTTGAGAGGAAATAGCCATTGGAAACACCACATAAAATTTACCAAAAGAAAGCCCCTAAAATAATTTATTCAATGAAATTGATCTGGTAAAAATATGAGTACCCTATGAAAAGTTATGAACTCTGCATTTCCTCCACCATCATGAAAAAACTCAAAAAATAGAACAATAAGTTACGATAGAAAATCGTGGCTTTTTCCGGAAAAACCCTGAAAAACTACTGAATTTAAACTACTCATAACTTCACTTCCTGGACTCTGTTTCAGCTGATTGTTTTTTGAAATTGGGTATTTTTCCGAGAGGAATTCAAATACCCAATTTGTTTCTCCAAATTCAGCTCATAAAGATTCATATATGAACCTGAAGTGCACCGCCCTTTTTTTTCCCTAGAAAATTTCTGCAAAGGGAGGAAAAAGGTATTCCCTTCTTTGGCCAAGGAAAGTGTTCTGATACCAATTGTTAAGAACCTAAATAGATCTACAAATATAATCACCACAAATAATGAATACACATTAGATACAGAGATCAATATAGAATAAACCACACTTTATTATTACCAAACCCTGGAGGTAGAGAAACACCATATAATGGATCCTATTATCGAAGGGATCCTCAAATGTTCACTTGCCTCTTCGAGGGGGCATCCTCCTATTGAGATACAAATCACAATACAATAATTCTCTTCATATCCCATTACATTTCTTGAACACATTTATATAGTGTTACCATCACCTAAGAACATTCTAGAGGAGGAATATTCTAGAAGTAGAACCTTCTAAGAAGTACTCTTACATTTATTATATCTAACTACTCATTTATTATATATAACTACCATAGTGGGCCTTATTTAATAATATGGTGGACCTATTACACCTTACATTGAATGGCCTCCACTATTATCATTATGGGCCCTCTGCCCCCCCCCCACTACCTCTCTAACTACCTAACAATGAAAATTTTGATTATGATGATGATCATGAAAATGGAAATCACTATGATGATGACAATGACAATGATGATGACGATGACGATGACGATGACAATGATGATGATGGTGATGATGATGAAAATGATGATAATGAATATGATGATGACAATGATGATGATGATGAATATGATGATGACAACGATGATTATTATGGTGACAAAGAAGAAAAAAACAATCACGACGACGACAATGATGATGTCAATTACGATGATGATAATGACGATGATGATGAAAATAATGAGGATGACGATAATGATTATGATTTATTTATTTATTATGGTGATTGTTATCCCCCATTTCTAGGGATAAATAAGGATATGATGTCTCGAGGCCCTCGGGTTGTAGACATAGAGTACCTAGAGGTAGGTGAGTAGGCAAAGGCCTCTATCATACCACAGATCACCACCTGATTTATGGGAGCAACATCCACCACACCTAGCTTGTATCACATAGGAAAAAAGGTATTTCTCAATGAGGTAATAATCCCGAGGTTGTACTAAGTGTAATTATAATAAATAAATCATTTGAACATGTTGCAAAGAGTCCTTTCTTGATTTTGAAAATGTTTTCTTGGAAATTATGGTTTTTTCCCTATTTCACCATAGTGTGTGTCATGGTTTCCTAGTAAATGGTCGCCCTCATGGAAATGGTTTCTACTGGGGGATCTCCTTAAAGCATCAATGTACCATTCTTTCTCATACTTTTCGCCTTCCATTAATTCTTCCCCTTTGTTTCCCCATATTTTAGTTTTTCGAGATTATTGACCCAAGAAGGGAATGCACCTCATTTCATGGGAAGAAGTGACCATTAGGCTCGAAGGTGCCTTGGAAAAAAGAATCATGCAATAAAATATCACCCTGGAATCCCGAGAGAAATGAAATTCTTCTCAAAATATTAGGGACCCATAAAATAAATAACTAATTAATCAACGATGTTTTTCAAGGTAGAGCATATGTTGGCATTTCGTTTTAGTGCACCTTATTGTATTCAACTTGGAAAAGWATTGTAAACCTAGGTAGRGCATCTGTGGTCTATGCATTTTCTTTTTAGTGCTCCTTAATTTCTTCAACTTGTTAACACATGAAAAATAATAAAGGTATTGGAAACATAWTCGTTGAAAAAAAAAAGAGGAAAAGGATGTGGATAGCCCGCAACAAAGGCACCCATAAATGAGACAATACGACCCCTTGTATGTCATGAAACTCAATACCTGAAAGTATGAAACCATTCACCTCACATTTACTRTTTTTGTGGTTAGGGTTTACATGATGAATTGATGATGGAAAAAATTGGTTTTGTGAGTCAAATTTGACTCTATAAATCCTCCCATATCGTTAATGCATGTGAATAGTCTATCCATGTCAAATTTCAGTGCATACAGAAACAGTTTGAAAAAAGTTCAATGTTGGCCCCATTCAGAGGTCATTGTTGCCCATGCATAGTCCTAATACACTGTCTTTTCATTGTTCCTTTTAAAATTTGTTAGACATTACACACATTCCTACATCTAGTACTGTAAGGGCAATAACGACGAAAATCCTGCCCAATTTAAAAAAAATGAAAATAATGGAAACATGGAAACAATTCGTGGAATAATCCACCCATATGTATTAGTGTATGCATGTTATCTTATAAATTATGAGGGTATTGTGGTTCTATCCTCTAAATATCTAGATGAATCCCACTACATATGGCTTGGAAAGCTTGGAGTGCACCTTCCCTTGAAATGTTTATTGTATCTTCAACATGGGAAATTGCCTCTCTTTGTTTCCCCTCGAGGATGGGCATTATCTCCATGTCAGATGTCAGAGCTATGTGGCTACTAATGAGTTCCTACGGACCGGTGGATTCAACTCTATTCCATAGGTGGTTTACAATTTCTTCTTTTATATAGCTCTAGAATTTGGCACCCTTATAGAAACCATATGGTGTTATGTAATCCACTACCAACCGTGGAACAATCTACCAATATTTTTGTTTCTTGTGACCAACCAATGGAGTGAAGGGATATTCACAACTTCTTAAGAAGTGTATATTTTTTGGAAAGGGAAGAGGACTTCTGATATATTGTTAGAGTCCACTATATAATCACATAAGCACTTGAAGATCACCCTTTGCAAATGGATTTATTTGTAGTTTGATAATGGAAAGTAGAGCCTAAGATTAAGAATAAGGGAAGATTTGAGTTAACAAATGAAGCATCTGTAACTGATTACATATTGATTTAACAAATGAAGCATCTTATTCTAGTTGGATTTTCCCCATATATATATGTATGATCCACTAAAGGTGATACATTATCTTATGTATGATCCAATAATTTGAAATGTGTAAACTTCCACATCAAGCATTGCCACACTAGAATCATGGGGCCATTGAACTCAAGGAGGGATGAGGATTTAGAATTATACATAGATGTGGATATTTGGAGGAGAATGATCATTTTGAAGGTGCTAGGCCTCTTCCTACACACCACCAGATCTCCTCTCATTGACAGTCTGTGTATTGATCCCTTTTAGTATTGGGTTGTTAGTATTTTAAATTGCATGCACCTTTCAATCTAGTAAAAATTCAATTAATTTATATTTTTATTGTAGGGTTATAAAGCCTCATCTCAATTCACATATGCCTCCAACCTTGTGATATAATAATTTGGTGACAAGTTTCATGAAGACTTTTAGTGTTCATTGGGAACACTAAAAAACGAAAAATCGATGACTCCACTCAAGTCCTTCCAGTTACAATATCTTGTAATTGAACCTTATTTATGGATTATACTTTTGTATCTAGGGGAAAAATACATTTATAGACATTGTAAACACCCTATTGATGATTCCATGAAGGTAAGAAATCAAATTATGTGTAACTAATTATTCTTGGCCCCATTCACAGGTCATTGTTGCCCATGTCTAGTCCTAGTACAATTTCCTTGTAAAATTCGTTTGACAGTAAACACATCCCTGCATATAGTATTGCAAGGGAGTATATGTATGGTGTTGATTAAGAAATCAATGCAAAAAGAGGGATTTATGGTCCATGGCTAGGGATTTATGGAATCAAAAATGTAATATGTGATATAACAATGGTTATTTAGAATCCATTTGTAACATGAAGTATGGTTCTCATGGTTTTCCAAGGAATTCTCTAGGGTCAAACAACAAGGTACAAGATCATAGAAATTTCCTTAGGGATGCATGGGCCATTCATCACAGTCATTTTTATAGTGTTCATTAAACAATGAACAAAAAGAGGGATTTTTTATCACAACTATGACACACATACATTGTATATACAATGTAGAACCTGAAAAAAAAATGAATAAAGGCTGACGAAAACTTACAACTTGTCTCAACCAATTTGTGTACTCCGAAAAAAAATTAAGGTTTATGGTTTACATGATGAATTGATGATATAATTAAGTGGGTGTGTGAGTCAAATTTGAGTCCAAAAACCCTCCCATATTGTTAATGCATGCAAATATTCTATCCATGTCAAATTTCAGTGCATAAAGAAACAATTTGAAAATATTTCAATGTTGGCTCCATTCACAGTGCATTGTTGCCTATGTTTAGTGTAACGTCCCAGACCACCCATGGCTGGGCCAAGCTACACAAGAGAAATATCTTATTCTCTCTATAGAACATAATGAAACACAGCCAACAACCAACTGAGCTATGCCACATAAATGTTTCTAACTACAAGCAATTAAAATATATGCACACAGAACACTTGCGGAAGCTTTACATGTAAAACGTAAACAAACAAACACATTTCATAAATGCATGGATTCACACTAAAATAAGAGTAAACATAGACATGAAGCATATACAGGAAATACCCATAAACATATAGACAATTATAAACACACATAGATAAACCCATAATATAAGCACGTAAATAACAATGCAACATGTAAATTTATCACCTAGATTGGCACTTATCTTGGTAAGAATGTCACCAACTGCGTGGAGAACTTCCACAAACCTCCCAGCCTTAGACCACATTGTTCATCACTCTCAAAATTGAGTCACCCCCGAGTTGGGACTAAACTCCACCCACGTAAAGGGATTCCTAACCATGCTAAAGGATCATGGACAACAGGAAATACTTTGTCACAGGTGCTCACTCAACTAATATCCTATAGTCCCTCATTCCCCACATGCCTATCCCACCCAGGAAGTGTGCCCCTTCTCTGCTCAACAGTCCTTTGACTACCCCACTTCCTTTCTGGGATTTAGCAACAGTCCGGACAGGAAGTCTCAGACCACTGTAACTGCTGTTTAGCACCTTCAGAAATCAATCCCCAACAATTCTCTCACCCAGAGAATTGCTCACGGGCCTAAAAACTTGCTTCACTCCCAAGCTAACCAGATACAGCAACACAAAAATGGTTATGGATCTAGGTTCAGGTACTGTCATCACGATTCGAAAGATACCTCAATTGTGTGTGAATACTCATGGATGATTAACTAGATAGTAGGAATGATGGCAATAATGATGGAAAATATGATATGAAATGAACTAATTCCCAACAATATGTATGCATGTCCCCAACTTGAAACTTGCCATGTTGGGAGCTACTTTGGCCCACTTGTACCCAACTTTAGAACTTAGGATAAAATAATTATCCATACTTTATGATTTAAGAAATATTAATATAATATTATTTTTTGGCATGAGCTCCCTAGCTTAGCCCCTTTCCTTAACTTAGCCCCTCCCTTTCCCTAAATAGTGGAGTTTAGTCCCCCATCTCTTTTATCATGGTCAGTCTGTGCGCAATGATGTATTTTATATTAATTATGAGACATGAACAAAAATAGGTGCACTGGCCTTTAACATCTAAGCTCTCCGACCTAATCAAAACATAAGAATCCTAGCTTATAATAACTTGGCTCACCCACCTATATAATATAACATATACACAAAGGCTCGTTGGCCTCACAATCACGCACACTTAAGATGTTGCACGTCGTATCCTGGAATGTGCACACTTCATCATTTCACTGCACAGTACATGCACACACTATGCCATGAAATGTGTATAAAAAAATGATATCAAAACAACTAACCAACTTAAGTACATTTTCATCTATATTACAATTAGACGTGACCTAGGGATATTACAATTCCCTCTCCTTATTTATGCACTATCCTCGGTGCATCATGTACCCATATACAAAAAAAAATCAAAAATCCTCAAAAATATGCGGGTATTCTACCCGCATTGCATCCTCATGCTCCCAAGTAGCATCCTTAGGGTCATACCAGGTCCATTGGACCTTTACAAGCCCTATGGCTCGGTTTCAGAGCTATTTGATTTTCTTGTCCAGAATGCGTACCAGATGCACTTGAAAAGCGCCTTCTTGCTCCACCTAAATCACGTTCCAATCAATAGCATGATTAGCATCAGGTATATATTTCTTTAGCAATGATATATGGAATAGATTATGAACAGATAAAGATGCAATGAATGCAATCATATAAGCCACTGGACCAATCCTCTCTAGGATTTCAAATGGCCCACAATAGTGAGCTGCCAAGTTTGAACAATTCCCCAACTTCAAGGGACTTCTGTTGGCCTTCACTTTCAAGAATACATGATCA
>SNQJ01S0074344.1:30609-42358 GCA_010110895.2 Picea sitchensis
GGCTCTTCGAGCTCTTCCTTCCAAGCTACCTACTCTATTCAATTATATTGAATTTACAATTAATGGTTGTCTAGTCCAGATCAGAGCTAGATCTAGCCTTACAACCATTTAAGGATATCTTTAATATAAAGCTTGTGCATAGGCATAGCTTCATGTCTCCATGGCCTTACATACATTAATGGAATTAAATAAAATTCAAAATTTGAATGTGAGAGGGTTGCACCTCTCTCCTCCCACTAAATGCGTGCATATGCTGAGATGGTTGGCATATGAATGGCTTTGAAGCAATTCTCCTGCATCATAATCCTCTACTATGAAAAATTCATGAGCTCCTTCTCATGAGCTCTCCACCCTGGTTGTTGAAATCCACCTAGATCCCAAATAACTCTTTGGAGTTGTCTCTCTACTCCATCTCTCTGCTGCTGTTGTTGCTTCCACTGCTCTGTTGCTGCTATGGCATACCCTCTTCTACTCAGTCTTTCTCTGCTGACAGTCTCTTGTGCTGACTTCAACATCAGCCTCCTGACCTGCTCTATCTCCTCGTCCAGCTGTTCTCCTGGATGGCTCTGTCTTGGAAGTATGCTCGGCTGCATTTCTTCTCTGCAAATGGGTAGATCAACTAGATATCCCATGCTATATTCTCCATATACTATAGCACTAAGTGTCCACTCTGCTACAAAGTTCAGCTTCGCAGTCCTATCACTGAGTTGTTTCTCAGCTTCCTCCCATGGTAGTTCTATTGCTGCCATTTCTGTTGTTGGCATGTCTCTATCTTCTTCCACCTGCTCCTTGGGCTGGTATTCTTGTTCATTTGTTGTTGCATACCTCGGTACTGTAGTATTTAACACCTATTCAACTCCCTAGTTGAAATTTCTGAGCAATTCCTTGGAATGCTCCTCCGTTATGGTTGTCTTCTCATGGCAGTCATTCACTGGCTCTGGATTGTTCATCCAATCCTCCAACATCTCCAGCTCCATCTCCCATGGAGTAATTATCTTACCTCCATGTTCTTCTTCTGCTATCAACTTCAGTACTGCAGCTATCCCCTTTTCAGCTTTCTAGCTGAAGTTATTGAGCCATTATTCCAAATGATCTTTTTCCTCTTTTGCTTGGGTAGTCTCTAACATCTTCTCCAACTCTTTTCCCATGACAGTCACAACTGGTTGTCTTTCTACTATTGTTGCTTCTACAATGCATGTTCTGGTATCAACTGGGCTATGTGGCAGGAATATCTCGATTCCTCCAATCATCAAAAGATTTCTTTGATCCTCCTTCTTTGTCAGATATCCTTGCTGATATGAAATCAGCTCTGAGCTCATCTGCTCTTCCTTGCCCTCCTGGTAGTGTGGGATTTCTCTGCTGCCCTCTTGGCAGACTATGATATCCTCGGATCCCATCTCATTGCCCACCTAGAAATCTGAATTTTCGTTCCTACCCTCTTGGTAGTCTGTAAGATCCCACAATGATATCATCTCATCGCCCTCTTAGAAATGTGAAATTCCCTCGATGTCCTCCTGACAGTCTATGAGATCCCGCAGTGATCTCATCTCATTGCCCTCTTGGCAATTGGGAATTTTCATTCTGCCCTCTTAGCAGTCCAAGCACACATGGTAGTCTCTAAGATCTTCAGCTGATCTCAGTTCATCCTCAATATTGCTGAGGTTTCTCCCAACCTCTGGTTCACATACCTGAACCATTTCCTCTTCATCATCCCTGAGGCTTTCAGTATGCCTCAACCACATTCTCAACAACCTCCACTGTCTTCTGGCCAACAATTCCTTGACTTACCATTTTGCCTTCATCTTCATGGGCCATTCATACACCCATCTTGACTTTTCATCCTATTGTATCTCCAATGCCATAATTTCCATTCTCTCTCATCTCGACGAGCTCTTTGTCCATTGCATCCTTGCTCTGTTGTTGATGGATATTCTTTTCATCGCATCTACGACCTTCAGTAGCCATTTTCCTGCCTTCTGTCTTTCCTCCTGGGAAATCTGTTGTTGTCACTCTGCGACTGAGAGTGATTCCAGCCTTTCTTTATAGTTGACCTGACTACCTTTTGACTGTTGTGCACCTACAAAAATATCCATAGAGTCTTAGTGCTCTGTATCCTTCTTCCTGTCCCTGCAAGTTGCCTCTGATACCAAATTGATGTGTACCAGATTATTCTTTCTCCTCTCACTTCCTGTTCCTTCAATATACAAACAGAGTCAGGCTTTGATACCACACTGACACAACTCCCCCTACCTCAGCAGGTTATGCACAACCTCCCTGTCTTAGGATCGTTCTATCCTTCAGATCCAAAGTACTGAAATTGTTCTTTCGGCCTTCCTTGAGACCTTACGAAACCAATCCATAAGTACTTATATGAAAACTCTACCTGCACCTCACAATTGCACCAATGCGCGAGCTTTCATACCACCAAACATGACCACGACCCTTTCCCAAAAAGGGAATTTCGGATTTTGGGACTCCCTAAGTCCTGATGTTGAGAGCCTCTGCCTCCTCGATCCTATGATCTCCAAATTATTAAAAAAATGAAATGGCTCTCAACGGTGATTACCCCCCCTGGCCATATCTCAGTCCATGTGACCGCTTTCCCCATAACCACAGCCTACTTCAGGGTTTTCAAATACTAAGAGCCCCGACTCTTAGTCCTGAAGACAGTCGAAGTGTCGATCCTCGAAATGTCAAAATCCCAATCCTAGCTTTCTCCTCCAAATATTTGTCTCCCTGGCTCGTCGCGTTTCATGATTTCGGGACATCCAACGTCAAAATGTCTAGCCTATGGTCCTTGAAAATTCCAAAGTTCTGAACCCCGAAATACCGATCCCAAGTATGATCGTAGCCCTACTCCTCTCTTATGTCACATTTCGCGACTCCGGGGTTCTCATCCCCAAAAGTCTGGATTCCTTGTCTTCAGGATTTCCGAAATCCTGATACCCGGTATGCTGAAAACCCGTAACTCTGCTCTGTGGTTCAATTCTATTCCTTCAACGTTTTCAGGTCTTCGCGAATCCTGATGTCCCAATTCCTGACCCTTCGAAATTTCAATATCCGAAATGCCGAAGTATCATAGCTCAAAATGCCGATCTTTTGCTCCTGGCTAGGATGAACGGCTCATAACCTCCCTTGATCCAACGACTCATTTTCTTTCAATATCTCACGGGTCAAGAATCTTGAATTCTTACCCTTTTCATTCCCAGTAGCTGAAATGTCGAAATCCTCCTTTCGGAGATTTCCCAAAATCTTGATCGATTTCCACGTGTCCTCCTATTGGATGGTCATGATCCTTTTGGGACTTCAGAATCTGTGATTTCGTGAATCCTGTTGCGACCAACTCTTGGTCCTTCAACCTCCCGGTGTCCGAAATCCCGATGGATCCTGATCTTGGCCATGCGTCCTCTAAGATGGATTCTCCCGATTATTTTAGGACTTTCACGAGTCCTCTCCTCTTCTTATGCGAGGTTAAACCACGTGCATCTCCTCCAGGATCCAATGGATGTCGATTTGTGCACCAAGATATGACAGCTCATATCTGTTCTCTTCATGCGCTCTCCTCCTGTTGCTTTCTGGACATGCAACTTCAATGGTACAAATCTTGTCCTCGGCCTAATCCGACAATAGTTTTGCTCCCCCTTGTGAGCTTCTGTTTCTTCTTGATCCTTGGAAGAGTTCAACTTATCAAAGGCCTCAACCTTTGTTCCTGTTACGAAGCCTGTACTCACAGCTTTTGTCTGCGTTCTGGAAAACGCTTTCCATCCTGAGCTTCCTCGAATGCAAACCCTCCAAAGGGTATTCTTTCGGCCTCTACAACCTCTCGACTTATTGCTTGTGCATGAAATCACTCCTCCTCCTAAGCTTTGTCGAACCCTTACCCTCCAAAGGGTTTCTCCTCGGTCTCTGCTACTACTTACAGGGCTATGTGCCTGAAATCACTCTTCCTCCTGAGATTTTCTTCTCTGAAACCCTGAAAGGTTTCCTTGACCTCTCTGATTCCTATAGGGCCCCTGCACACACGAAGGTGTTTTCTGTCCTAACCTTCTCTATTTATCATACCTCTAAGGGACTTAACCCTTTTCTCTCCCTCATATGGAGAATATAATGCCCTCTTGGCAATCTCTTGCACAAAAACTCCTTACTGAGTCTGCAGGGTATTCAACAACCCTGTGAAGGTCCTCTTGACACTTCCTTCTCCCTCAGAACTCTAATATTTTTTCCTATGCAAACTGGAACTTACTCAATGCCCTCCTGTTGGAGCTCCTGCTGAATCCCTCAGTGATTTTGTTCCCTTCAATGAACTCTAAGAAGAGTTCTCATGTGCACTCTGTGCACTTTCTCAAAGCCCTCCTGGCAGATCTTTCCCATAATTCCTTAGAATTTTTGTCTTCTATGAACTCAAGATAGAGTTCTTCTCCTCAATGCAACCCATGCATCTACTCAATGCCCACCTAGTAGAGCTCTTGCAAAATCCCACAGTGATTCTGTCTTCTACTGTGCTCCCTTCCACACAGTCCTACCTCTAAGGTGTTCAACAATCTTGAGGCTTCTTCCTTGAGCCTAAAACTTCAACTGGTGCACCCTCATAGCACGTCCTTGTCCAAATTCCTCATAATTCAGAAGTGTGCCTATGCACTGGCTTTCAGAACCCACATCGTTCTGTCACACCCTCCTGGCATGAAGCCTCAAAGAACCCAACCTAAAGTCAAAGAACTCAACAGACAATGAATTATGTCTGTCCCTTCAAACGCACACCTATAATATACATCTACAACATATAATGAACACATGAAAACATTCACACAACACATAATGACATGCAGGAAAACCTGTTGTTTGTATTAATGTAAAATGCCTCTTTTACATTGGGTTCCTGAGCTTAGAATTTGACAGAGTCTTGGCTCCTTCTCTCCTCTCCTATTCAACTACCCATATCTCATCCTACATACAAAGGATCTTTTCCATGAGTGGGCTCTTCGAGATCTTCCCTCCAAGCTACCTACTTTATTCAATTATATTGAATTTACAATTAATGGTTGTCAAGTCCAGATCGGAGCTAGATCCAGCCTTACAACCATTTAAGTCTATCTTTAATCTAAATCCTGCACATACGCATAACTTCATGGCTCCAGGACCTTACATACAATAATGAAATTACATCAAATTCAAAATTTGAATGTGAGAAGGTTGCGTCTCTCTCCTCCCACTAAATGCGCGTGTATGCTGAGCTAGTTGGTGCATGGCTGGCTTTGAAGCGATTCTCCTGCATCAAAAATGCGTTGCAAAAGTATGACGTCCAAATGATATAAAATGTCGCAAAAAATCACTAGTTTCCTGTTGTTATTCTCCCTTCAAATAACTCTGCGCACACAAATTTCAACCTATAAACCCATATACACCATGCGCAGTAGAAACACAGGGTAAATCGTGCTTCATGCACTTTAAAATCACTATGTATCACTCCGTTGTCATGCCAATAACTTGCGCACACTGCTTTCGTGTTGTGCACCAATATCTACAGCGCACAATTTTTGTACCATGTGCATTTCACTCGATGTGCTTCACCATGCAAAATTTTAGTACCTCTCCACCGTGCATTAAAAATATGCACGCAAGTTGTCACGCAACAACATATACCCACATTGCACTCTGCCAATACTGTGCACATCATGTGCACCATTATTATTGTGTGTGCACACTGCGCACACCTTTTATGCATACGCACACCGCTCAATGATAAATTTATCGCACGTTCTGTACACCAACATTTTTCCGCGCGATGACTAAACTTAGCGCACACACCCGCACACTAACATTTTTCCGCGCGGCACCGAAATTTAGTGCGCACACCTGCACACTAACATTTTTCCGCGCGGTGACAAAATTTAGCGTGCATACTAGCACGCCAATATCTTTTCGCGTAGTACCGAATTTTACCTATCACAAGTTTTTCACTGTGCATCATGCAATTTTAGTGCACCCTCCTGTGCACATTCATTTTTATGCACATCAATTCCTTGTGAATTCCACTGCCAAAATTGGGGATTTTTCTTATCATTTTCCCCATTTCTTCCATAGGCATTCTGCAACTACGAAACTTATTCAATTTCACCTCGATAACACCAATTCAACCTTTGCAATAACAAATCGTTGTGGGTTGACATTTCTGGAACAAATTCACCCAAATCAATTCATGAATTGGGAATTTTAATTATGAATTCCGCTCCATCTGTCATGGCTTTATTGTAACTTCAAATTCGACCAATTCCAGGTTTGAATTTGCTAGAACATATATTAAATCAATAATATCTTACCACCTGGCCGGATTTCTCAATTTTCTCATGAATTTAACAACAAAAATTGGGGCTTTTCCCAATTTCTATACCATTTTGTAGTTGCACACTCTACAACTCAAAATTTGGCCACCTTGAAATAATTTCTCTATGAAATTTCTCTACAAATCAACATGTTTGGACCATCCAGGATCAGTGTTGAAAACTGAAGCTCTGATAGCAATTTGTAACGTCCCAGACCACCCATGGTCAGGCCACGCTACACAAGAGAACTCTCTTGTTCTCTCTGCGAAACATACTGTAACACACCCAACAACCAACTAAGCTATGCCACATAAATTTTTCTAACTGCAAGTAATTAAAACATATGCACACAGAACACTTGTAGAAGATTTACATGTAAAATGTAAACAAACAAATACATTTCATAAATGCATTGATTCACACTGAAATAACAGTAAACATAAACATCCAACATATATAAGAAATACCCATAAACACACAGATAGTTATAAACACTCATAGATAAACCCATAATATAAGCACACAAATAACAATGCAACATGTAAATTTATCACCCAGATTGGCACTTATCTTGGTAATAATGTCACCAACTTCATGCAGACCTTCCATGAACCTCCCAGCCTTAGACCCCATTGTTCGTCACTCTCAACAGTGAGTCACCCCTGAGCTGGTATTAAACTCCACCTATGTAAAGGGATTTCTAGCCAGGATAAAGGATCATGGATAATAGGAAAGAATCTTTCACAGGTTCTCACTCAACTAACAGCCTACAGTCCCTCATTCCCCACATGCTTGTCCCACCCAGGAAGTGTGCCCCTTCTCTGCTCAACAGTCCTTCGACTGCCACACTTCCTTTCTGGGCTTCAACAATAGGCTAGACAGGAAGTCTCAGAGCACTGTAACTGCAGTTCAACACCTTCAGGAATCAATCCCCAACAATTCTCTCACCCAGAGAATTTCTCACGGGCTTGCAACCCGCTTCTTCAGTCTAGCTCCCAAGATAACCAGATACACCAACACAAAAATGTCTATGGATCCACATTCAGGTATTTTCATCAAGATACGAAAGATAGCTCAATGGTGTGTGAATACTCAAGGATGATTGACTGGATGGTAGTAATGATGGGAAGAATGATGGAAAAGATGATAGGAAATGAACTAAGTCCCAACAATATGTATCCATGTCCCCAACTTGACACTTGTCATGTTGGGAGCTACTTTGGTCCACTTGTACCAAACTTTAGAACTTAGGATAAAATAATTATCCATACTTTATGATTTAATAAATATTAATATAATATTCCTTTTTGGCTTAAACTCCCTAGCTTAGCCCATTTCCCTAACTTAGCCCCTCCCTTTCCCTAACTAGTGGAGTTTAGCCCCCAATCTCTTTTATCGTGGTCGATTTGTGTGCATCGATGTATTTTATATTAATTATGAGACATGTACAAAAATAGGTGCACTGGCCTTTAACATCTAGGCTCTCCGACCTAATCAACACATAAGCATTCTAGCTTATAATAACTTGGCTCACCAACCTATAAAATATAATATATACAAAAAGGCTCATTGGCCTCACAATTGAGTGCACTTAAGATGTTGTGTGCGGTATCCTGGAATGTGCACACTTCATCTTTGCACTGCATAGTACATACATGCACTATGCCATGAAATGTGTATACAAAAATGATATCAAACTTGCTCACCAGCTTAAGTACATTTTTTCTATATTACAATTGGGCACGACCTAAGGATATTACATTTAGTCCTAGTACAATTTCCTTGTAAAATTATTGTTTCCCATCAGGTTATTGTTTCCCATCAGGTTACTGTTGAAGTAGATTACATATGAGAATGAAGATCCATATGAAAAATAAAGCTACATATCATCAAGGAAAATCAAGATTATTGTTGAACTAGAGTGATGTTTGAGTTTAAAAACCCTCCCATATTGTCAAGGCATACAAAAATTCTATCCATGTCATCTTATGCACGATAATTTTAGTAGATTAGGATGAAGAACCCCGTGAAATGGACAGATGAAGGAGAATAAAAGGTGGTGGTTTGAAGAAGATTCTCTGTTACATGCCTATGTTAAGTGATACTGGCCATGAGAATGGAATCTTATATCGTAGAGAATGAATAGAGACGTAGAAAGAGATCTGAAATCCTATGTAGAGAGGTGGAAGAACTACTTGAAGCTCAGAATCAAGAAGGGCTCCTTATCAGAAGATGAGTACCATCTCATTATAAGTATTCATGAAAAAACAATAAAAGATTTCAATAACACAAATTCAAAACTGAAAATTCAAGTCAAAAGAAGTGTAGTTGAATATAGAAAAAAGGAGAGACATATTGTTTCAACGCAAAGAAAAAAAAACAATTTTTGATGTAGATATTGTTTCATATTTGGACGAAAATCCCATATAAAGGAGAGGAATAATGGACAATTTTATATGAAAATCTGACAAAAAATATTTTGTTGCATGAAATCCCTAGGATGACATACCTACATCGTTGGTATGAGATGTTTTTGAAATTGCTAAATCTGATTTTGGCAATTTCGACGGATTTGCATTGAAAATGCTCATAAAGGGTGTTTTTTTTATATTTTTCAATGAAATCTCAGAACCTGGCATCCACACCGACCATTACTAGAACAATGGATTATATTGTCGAATTAATGCCTTGTTCTGGATAGGTTTTGCAACAACGTGTTTCTTTGACAAAAGATTGGGATTGATCATATTTTATTCAAACACGACAAAAATTAAAATTATGGTTGTCATTCATTGGCTTATAAAAAAATGTAAACTTAAAAATGTAAATACCTGGGATGAAATACCTACATCGTTGGTATGATTAGGTGCACTAGTGCAGAGCTCCTCTTGGTTTCAAGAATAATTCATTCTCTACTAAACAGGGGAAACCACATGAAGGTGGAAGCTCTAATTATGCCTACCCCCCACCCCCCTCACATCACTCTCAATTTCCCCATACCTAATTTGAAATTATAAAGAGCATATAACATATACTCTATTATACAAAATAAAAACATATAAAGATCATATAAAATATATAAACACATACCTCTTCTTTTAAATAATTAAATATTAGTCATCTTTATCTTCATCCAGCTCAACATCTGTATCAGGATCTGGTTCAAAATCGATATTGTTGAAAGGCTCATTCATATCAACATCATCATCAACGTCATTGTCGCTAATATAGTTATCGATATTGTCAATGAGATCATCGTCTCCTACATTTGGACGATCAACTTCTTCAACTTCTTTGTCAGACACATCGAATACATCCACCTACTCCTTATCTGTATAATCATGATCTTCTTCCTTGTTATTATCTTCATCGTCGGCTACATGATTATACTTTACTGGTCTTTCTCTTGGATCATATCTAAGGACATATGACCAACCTACTTTACCAGGTACCTCTGAGTAAAATACTTTCTCACATTGACTTGGAAGCACATAAGGCTCTATACCCGGTTCAAATTCCCTTGTATTAACCATGGTAAATCCATTATCATGTTGAATAACARCTCTTTTAGGATCACATTCATGCATCCGTAGCCTGTACCATTTCACCTCAAATAAAACTATTTTAAAGGAATTAAAATAACACTCAATTATATCCTCCAAATGCCCATAGTACCTATTCTTAGTTTCTTCYGTATTCATGTCACTTCTAGATGAAATGTTGGTGACCTTAAACACTACAGTTATCCCACAATCCGAGGTTTTCATCTTATCATCCAACATTTTGATATGAAATTTATGACCATTACACCACATAGCCTTGTGATATTTCAACTACAACATGGACAACAAGTAAAAAATACATTTTAAATTAATAAACCTCATATAGGACTTAGTACATATATATTTCAAAAATTAAACAAACCAAATACATTGAAAAATTGGGAAATAACTAGGAAAATGTGGGTAAACAATTTACTTGTCTTTTTATCCTAAAACCAAAGGTTAAATCAACTTCCCTAGTTGACGTAAGATTAGGAAATTGATATCAATGATGATGCATTGTTTTAATCATCTTACTCATCCCTTCTCATGATAACCTACCAAAGTATTCTTCAGTATATTCTATCCAATGCTCCATCCAATCAAGGTTGTTTGCAATGTATAAATGTAAAGTATCCCACTCTTGAGCAACTATATGATAAAATAACAATTTAATATCATTAATTAGATATTGTTAATAAAGGAATAGTTTAACATAGTTCAATATTCAGGAATAAAAAATGTAAAAAATCAGTATGATAAAATAAAATTGGAAAAATAAATGTGTAATATATTAAATCTACGTCAACATCTAATAATTACCTTTCACAGTCCTCATTTTACCTTTCCCCAATAAGACCTCCCCTTCAATTTTGTTTATGGATTCCAGATGCCAAATGTGAGGCACATTCATATTTTCTGTTAATTTAGGTAGATATTGACTAATATACACCATGCATTGATATTCCATATATCTCTCAACCACAGAACCCTTTGGATGTGCTCTGTGTCTAACAAAATCCTTCAATAACTTCAACTTCCTCTCCACCATCCACATCGACCTTGTGTGTACTGGTCCACATAATTCAATCTCCTCAACTTGATGTATGAGGTAGTGTTCTTGTGCATTGAAAAATGATGGAGGTAGATATTGTTGCATTTGACACATTAGTCAAGGAATTTCTCTCTTCCAATACCTTATATCTTCTTTATGCATTTCTTTTGAGTAAAACCACCTACAAATGTCGATGCAATAAAATAATATCAAGGCATACATAAATTTGCAGATAAAACGTAATATGCCAATAAGTTCCACTACAAATCAAATAAGAAGTACATCTTCCTTATAAAACATTACTTACCTTGTGTGTTTTCCGAGTACATAAATAATTTTTTTTATGTTGTTGTCAAAGTTGTCTGGGAGAGATCAAGGTAGAACATACTGTAACAAAAAACAAATAATTATTATTTGTTTCCAAAACATGTGTACCAATAACGAAATATATTATAACCTACTAATTACCTTAATGAATTTATTCGAGTCATGTGTTTTAACCCCACCCAAATCACCTTTTTTCATTAATATATTTTGTGTGTTCGACGAAAACCTCGTCGAAAACCTAATTTTTCGAATGGCCTCTTTTACAATATTTCTTTTTTGCTCCATCAATAACCAAGGAAGACTAGTATTCTATTCATGACCATCACCATTAGAATTAATAATAACACTTTGAAATGCGTGATTAGCTTCTTGGATGTCACACCAAATCTTTCAATTATCTCTTTGTCAATCCTTCCATTTCATATTCGCCATAACAATTCTATTATTTTCTTCCTGATATGCATTGTATCAAGAAAATGAACTATTTGTAGGTGTGCGTAGTATGG
>SNQJ01S0074344.1:42368-77875 GCA_010110895.2 Picea sitchensis
GCCTGAGTCTTTCAGTATCAGAGATGAAGGAGAAAGTTGACTTTCATTAAACAAGAAGTATCAAGTAATAATACATAACCAGATAACGAGAGGCTTCATTAAAAATTTACAACATGGGAGCGTAGCTCAACCATCCCCCTTAATAAAATATCAAAATTACTTATTTATACTTCGAAAAATTTACCACTGACAGCAGAGGTGTGCCCGAATCTTTGCCTTCAAGGCTTGTCGTCTACATCTTATACTGTCAGGATGCACTTGCATTCTTCTGTCAGACACAAGATCAAATCAGTATGGGCTTTGTAGGAAAATCTATTGACAGGGGAACTTTGTGCTAACAATCTGCCTCTACGACCAGTTCTTCCATGATTTCCATTTATTGGGGGAGACAAGGTTTCAACCACCTCTACCATTTCCATTAACTACTTCATCGAGATCAGGATGAGGCATGACACCCATGAATGTTCAGGGTGATCCTCATGATTTCTTTGACTCAACCCTGACGCCTTGAGGCCACACAGATCCCTTTCTATGACCAACACGGGTGCTTTCGGCCTTTGGCACAACTCCTTTCCATCACTCCATGCAAACTCAAGCTGCGACCATGGGCCCAACTCTTGAGGACTTTGCGATTTCGTGTTTCTGGGGGGGGGAGTCATGTCGCATGGCTACAACCTCTCGATACCAGATATTGTGAAATGGCCCCATCCATATCTATGGTCGGATTCATTTTGAAATGACGACCATGATTGTTTCCCAGAAACCCCAGTCGCCAGCCACTTAATAAGTGCTTTCCCTTCTTCTTGGGCTCACATCCTATGTGACCTCGGGTTGTGACCTTGGGCTCAACCCCTGGGTGTTTCACGACTTCACGTTTTGCGAACCTATGCTCTGCTCCATGCTATAACCTATGAGTCGCAAAATCATGACTTTTCAGATTCAGTGCCATGCACTCCTTTGAATTAAACAACCCAGATAAATGTCGGTATTTCGGGACCTCAGGCCTTCAATGTTTCGGGACTCAGAAAGATTGCACATTTCACACTTTGTTTTTCCTTAAATGAATTTCTCTGCAGTTTAGATATGATGCCACGTGTCCTGTTGCATTCGATGACCCATGTTGATTTCAAGTTTTGGGAGTTCGGACCTTTGATAAAGGACTTTAACCACATTTCAAACTCTTGATTCCCATGATTTTAATTCATCGTTGATCTCTCTTAATGAGATCCATGACCTAGATTAAACCTTTGGTCGATCATTGGTTTTGGGCCTTTGCCCCAGTATTAAACTTTGGGAAAATTTCAGATTTTGAATACCTATGAACCGCCGATAAGAACTCCACCTTGAATCCCAGGCGCTGAAAAACTGATCTTGCTCGCTCTCTTGATTCAACTCCATATTAGACCTCTCTAAGTGTTGCACCTTGTGCTCATGTTTGTGACCTATGTAAATAAATACTTGGATGATAGGTTGAGGGCTCAGGAAAGAAAAATGAGTAGTGGTAGAGGTAGAGAGGGAAGTGATGAACCTCAGAGAAAAAACAATCTTTGGGATGATACTTCTCAGGTAGGACTACTCAAAATAAAAGTTCTCTCAAATGATCGAGGGAAAACACAGAGAAAACTACAAGCTGAAAGGGGAAAAACTTAATATTTGGTCGGCCAAAAGGAGAAAGGMAGGGAAAAACTACAGATTTAGGTAGAAACCACAAACCCACAAGACTCTGACAAGTTTTTGTGATAACAAGATCAATCTATGTGTCTCATCTTCCTAATTTGAATCACTAACATTATCTCCATCCATATCATCATTAATAACTTGATCAACAACTTCAATATTCTGATCTCAAAGTTTGTCACCCTGTAAAGGAGTATTTCTGCTAGTACTTTGAAAATAAATCTCTAGAGGTCGACATTTTAGGGGCATCATCTATATATTTAAACACAACGTAGAAAAGTTAGTTTGTATAGAAAATATAAAAATCCCGATAATAAATATTACTAAAATTCATGACATGATGATTATTACAAAGATTACATTAAATATTGAATCCTCTTACCAAGGGGTGATATTCATAACCCCCTTTGACGTGCCCCTTCTCCCTACAATGTGTTTCAGTTGTTGTTATTAAAAGTGTTTTTCTTTGCAAGCCCCTGCAATCATAGCAAGGGAAATAACATTTTCCATCCCCCCTCGCCTCTAATGCTGCTCTTAACCGAGCAAGCTTCATGTCATTTTCGTTCATAGTGACAATTCCTTGTAATGACAAGTAATTGTCTTACCTACACCATACCAAACAATAAGTTGTGGAATTTTTATATTTTAGCTACTCCTTCATGATATTTTAGCTGCACCTTTCGATTATGATATGTTTATTTACAATGACTTACAATCCTCACAATTATTTCGTCTAAGACATTTTGACATGATTTTATTTATTTATTATCGATTAACTATTAAGATCGATATGCTTCAATTTGTACTTTAGAGTAGTGTGTACTGAATCACCATGGAAAATAATTACACACCATTTAACGAAAGTGGAAAAAAATTCTCAAACTTGAATCACTCGACACCATACAGTAGTTTCTAAGTTGTTTTGTAGAGAAAATGTCAATCTTTGAAATTCACCAATAAAAAAAGAATGTCATCCACTTATCATCCACAATTGGGTTTGGTTGGTTTAAATTATGACCTGTTGATTTGTAGCTACATACAATGGTCACAATTTTATGCTACTTACAGTGGTCACGATTTTATTTTCTAAGACACTTTGGCATGTTCTCATTTTTCATTGTTTGACTAGTAGATTTCATCATGAAATTTTTATATTTTAGCTACTCATTAATAATGTATAAAAAAGTTACATCAACTAAAAACTACAGTTAATCACTACATCTAGAATTGTGTGTGATTATAAAAAATTGAGAGAAACGACATCACATAAGAATAGAATGGTATATGACTAACCTAACCTAATACTAGACTAAAAATATGACATTAATATATATAGTCACAACATCATAGAAACACAAAATCTAGAGAGCTAACAAGGTCGCTAAGGGATAGGATTAGACCTAAGAGGATTTTTTTTCCACTTTCTATTTCAAACATTAGTCCAACTGGTAAAGTTTTTATGAGTTGGTGGTTTTGTAATAAGGATTAAATTTACATAAGGAATAGTAGGCTCAAATTAATCTAGATTGATAATGACATCCATTTGTAATGTTTGAATTGACTTATTGATGGAGTAATTTTCCCTCTTCTTAAAATACTTCTTCGGAAAATATTTTTCTTGAAATTTCACATGAATTTCTATAGAATATACTAACTAGATCCAAAAACCAATGACATAAATATTTTGAAATATGGTACTACACATATAATATATTATCAAGGAAAAAACAAGCTACATGAAATTTATTTTGAACAAAAATTTAAAAGTTAAATGAGTACATAAATAAAAAAACATACTAACCTTGCAAGTTCAAAATCCAAGCTATGTAGATCAAGAATTGGATTTGTTCAACTGGTGGGTGAAGAAAAAAATAAACAGCTCAAACAAAATCCATGAACAATGTTGCAAGAATAGAAAATGTGTCGCAAAGTCTCTTAAAGTCAGGTATATATAGATCGACAATCATTGATATAGTGACAGAAATGCCTGAGTTGACCCAAAAAAGTCAACTAGTTGTTGCAACGCACGTGTGTTAGTGGATCTTTTTTGAGGTATGCAATAATCGTCGCTATAGCGACGAACTTTCCTGGAAATAGCGACGAAAATCACACCCAATTTAAAAGAAAATAAAAATAATGGAAATGTGGAAATATTTCGTGGAATAATCCACCCATATGTAGTAGTGAACACATGTCATTCATCTTCCCACAGATTCTCACCTATAGGTTCCAAGTCATCATGACACATGAAACCATCCTTGCTCAACACATGACACCATCCACATCACCCTCTTAAGCCTTTTGGTAGGATATTAACAATCTATATCTCCTCTCATAGTTCTTCTAATCATGGAAAATCAACAACCTAGATCTACTCATGGAGATCCTCCAATTACGAGAGATCAAGGATCCATATCTCCACTCAAATTTCCTACATCAAAATCATCTAGTACTCCCACACATAAAAAAAATTACGACAATACTTAGATCGACAACAAATATCTATCCATCCTAGATCCAAAAATCCTCATTCTTCCTTGGAGTCCCTCTTTAAAAGTTCACCCATATCAATGACTCTAAAATGTCTACTACGAAGGAATTCCCTTGATCAAATATAATGGTTCATATCATTCGATATATAAATAGGATGAGTAGGATTAAGACACATTTTCTATAGTTTAATACCAACAGGGACCCCCACTCATCCATTCCTACGAATTTTAGGCTGAGAGTGTCACCCCTTGGGACACACTAACTGCAACACTAGCACAACATGTCATTCTAACATCACGTTTGTTTTTTTCCTCACTTGAGTAGGACACCCTTTGATCTACAATTGATGTTGAACCTAAACCATATTCTGACTAATGGTTAGCGTTGACTCTTTGAGTCTCTCCATCCGAGTTCCTTCCCTGACCAGATTTCCACTCACTCTAACTATCTCTTTCCAATGAAATATTGAGATCTATCCATATGAAAAACCAATGGTCAATGATTAAGGACAACTTCTAAAGGTTTTAGCCCAATAGGTCCCATGGTTTTCCTTTTGATGAACCAGGTGTCGACACTTGTCATCCTCTGAACACGTTGGTTTCCACGTAGGCATGACGCATCACGTCGATGCCATCTTCTTTCTCTTCGCTCTTATAAGGTAAGGCATGGAACCTAGAGTTGGAACCATTTTCGTATCACTCAACCTCAATGGTCAAAATTCATCTCTCAACCCTCCAATAGATCAATGGTCCTTGTTAATTCAAATTTCATCTTCTACAGGCATCATGACCTACTTTGATGAACATCTAATATTTTTATTACACGAGATCGACGATTGAGATTTATTCTCACCTCTTACAAATTAATGGTTGAGATCTATCCTGATATGGTCCATATCTGATTGATAATAAAATTCTATGATTGAGATTCTTTCAATCCTAAAAACAGGGTTCTGAGGTGTAACAATACTAATTTGGAATTTCCCATTTTTCAAGGGTTTTTTCAAGGATTTTCCTTGACTAATAGCCCAAATTTGGGCTTTATTGCTCATGAATCCTTTCAGGTCCCTTATCCGGGGTTTTGCAGACCTTTTTAGTATCCTCCTTCATTTTTTTCCGCTGAGGGGGCATCATTTATTTCAAATGGCTTCATCTCCCTTTTTCTAGGGAACCCAATATAAACAAAATTATAGATATCTATAAAGGTAACGATACATACGATACAAAAATTCATAGTTTCCTTCCTTTTAACTCAAGCCAATACAAGGGGCTCAAGAATTCACATGTATGAATCATGCCCAGACCCATATAGTTCCCTAATTTATTCAATACACAAACATGAAAGAGGGCAATCGGTCTAATCATTAAACAATTATGCACATCCCCAAGACAATTACAGAAATTCAACCATGAATCACAGTTCAATTAAAAAATGTATGAAAATACTTATTTATTACGACTGATGGCCAACAAACTGATTGTTGTGGTTCCCTTTTCTACCCAACCATAGTATTTTCATGCTTAGTCACTTCTCCTATAGGACACCCATGTGCCAAGCCAGGATACACACAGGATATTTCTTGCACTCCCTCATTCATTCACCTGCAACCACTCTTTTCCTCCCATATCAATGTGTTGTATCTCTCTTTACTAGGTATTCTGCCCTTTTCCTTCCTCATGTGTCCCCATCATGTAATCCATTTATGAAGGTTATGGGCATGTCCCTTATTTTCTTTTGTCAGAAGGAACTTCATAGGGCAATCCAAGCATGCAGAATTTGTACTTTGTTTTACCTTTGGTTGGAAACCTGCAAGATACCAGATATATAAAATATGCAGAACAGAAACGAAATCATAGAAATGACATAATAACAGTAAAATATCTAGCATAATCTTCACAATACACAGAAATGATATACGAAATAGAAACAAAAATAACACTTTGAATCAGATAGCAATGTTCACAGGCCTCTTCGAGGGGGCAACCTCCAATCGAGCAGTGCTCTGTTACAATAATATCCAAGCTAGGGTTCTCATACCCTCGACTCCTATTTATACTAAAAAGAAGCAAATATCCAAGCTAGGGTTCTCATACCCTCGCTCCTATTTATACTAAAAAGTGACATCTAGAGGAAGATCCTAGAAGCTTAAGCTTCTATTAGGTCTTCTTACATCCTACTTTATTCTATTTTATTGAAAATAGTCTTACTAATATTGACCTTATTACATCCGGGTCATTGATCTACCTATGCGCGGGTTAGGACCTTTTAACATGTCTCCATTTCTTTAAAAAACAATAACCTTGGTCCTAAGGCTCGATGCAAACCGGTAATGGTAGTCGGTTCCCAAGTGGCATCCGCCGGAGTCATATCTTTCCACTAAACTAACAATTCCTCCATGGTCTACTAACAGAGACGAAGCTCTTGTTGGTCCAAAACTACATGTGGTTGTAGCCAAATGGACCCTTCTTCAGCCTAAATCAAAGGTTGGTTTGAAGTTGGCACCCGGTTCCCAACCACCTTCTGCTGTGAAACATGAAAAATAGGGATGTAGCTCTCAATCGACCGGGAAGAGATAACTGATATGAATTTTGTCCCACCCGCTTAGAACCGCGGTAAGGGCCATAAAATCTTGATGCTAGCTCTACTAATCGCCCCTTTGAGGGAAGCTCTGTTTATATGGTTGCGTACCTGGTGAAACACCTCGATCCCCTCTACAAATTGACGCTCCGGTTTAATCTTTGATCCTCGCTTGTCAGCTCATCTCTATTCCTCGGCCATGACCAAGTTCTCTCTTTAAGGGTACGAAGAATAACCTCTAGAACTGTAAGAGTTTGGTCAACAACCTAAACCTTCGAGACACCAAGCACGTATGAAAGAACTAAAGGTGGCTTATTTCCATATACCACTTCAAAACGATTCATGCATGTAGTTGTATGATATGAGGTGTTGTACCACCATTCGGTGAGGAGTAACCATTGGAGTCACCCGGGTGTTTTTTTCCGATGCAAAGCACCTCCTATAGGTTTCCAAACACTTGTATTGATTCCACTGGCTTGACCATCCGTCTGGGATGATAAGTCGAAATGAAGATGCAATTGTGTGCCTTGTAGCTTCAGCCTCTGCCAAAAATTGCTTGTGAGTTGGGTCTCGACGAAATAATAGAGTTTGGCATGCCAGGAAGCTTCAGCTATCTGATCCATGAAAATTTGGGCCACCGGACGAGTAAATGGGTGGCGAAGCGCACAAAAATGAGCATACCAAAAGCGCATCCACCACTACCATTATCACTCATTTATTCCCCTCGACGGGCAAGTTCGTGAATAAAATCCATAGATATATTACAGGCTTACCCAAATAATGGAATCGAAGCTACTGGAGGCCCGAGATCTAATCGCTTTCCCTTGCTGCGCTGGCATACCTCACATTTAGCCACAAACTGACGGATGTCCCGCTTCATACCATCCCAAAAGGAACGTTTAACTCTTGGCCATATGTCGCAGAACCCCGAAAGCTCACCGTAGTGTAGTATGAAGCCTTGTAGAGTACCGTGGATTTGAGCTTTGATTGTTTAATTAAATAAAGCAACCTGTACCGGCTCATCCCCATAGCTAGGAGTACCCTGGGGGAGCCTGTACTTTGTTCTGTAGTTGCTGAACTAGATGTGAACTTTTGGGGTCTTGTACCATTCTCGGAAGCATGCCTTTGCGCCTAACTGGGTATAACAATGAAGGAGAGAAAAAGGGACCCTTCATATTCAAATTTTCTAGAAAGTGCATCTGCTAATTACATTGTCTTTCCTTCTGTAAATGATCTCTACAATCATATCCAAAGAGCTTAGTGACCCATTTTTGTTTCTCTTGGGTGACTAAGCTCTTTGGTTATCATTTACAAGAAGGGCAAAGTATTTGAGGCTTTGATGGTCTATCTTAATTTGGAATCAAGGTTCTAAGAGATAAGGACTTATATCCAACTGCGTGCATAATCACCAACATTTCTTTTCATAAATAGGTTTTAAGCTCCTGCATTCTTTCTGCATAGCTTGTTTGTTC
The DNA here is from genome assembly GCA_010110895.2 of Picea sitchensis. Classification (NCBI taxonomy): domain Eukaryota; kingdom Viridiplantae; phylum Streptophyta; class Pinopsida; order Pinales; family Pinaceae; genus Picea; species Picea sitchensis. The sequence continues at coordinate 50,588 of SNQJ01S0074344.1, forward strand.
TCAGAAGGCTAAAGGTCGGTTCTCAAGGATGCTGCCAATGCCTTCCCTCGATGCATCGTGATTCCAACACAAAATGTCTTGTGAAGTTTGGAGAGCCAACTGAGTGGTTCACATGGCCATCTCAAAGTTTGAAAATCTTGAGCAACCACTGGAATCCAAGTGAAAGAGCGCTCCTTTAAGAAGGAGTCGGAGAGGTGCTGCAATCTTCCATAGTTCTTGAAAACTTGCACATAATAGTCCTGTGAGGTCCAAAAATCCATGCAATCTTTTTGAGAGTCTTAGGGTGCGGCCAATCTTGCATAGCTTCAATCTTCTTCTAGTCCAATTCTCGACATCCTCGCCTAATTGTATAATCTAAGTATTCTACTTCGAAAGTGCACCCAAAAGCATATTTGACTGCTTGAGGAAAAGTCAGGCCGAGCGAGTAGGTTGAGAACTCTTGATCCACATGAGTTAGATGGTCTTTCCATGTCTTCTATATATGAGGATATCAAAGAAAACTAATACAAAAATGACGTAAGAAAAAGGGCTAAGACATGGTTCATGAGGCCTCGAAGGTGGAGAGGGGCGCTATACAACCCAAAGGCAAGGACTAAAACTTATAGTGGCCTCATGAGGAAAGTTCATCTCCTAGGGAATGTCGACTCTTCATATGGATCCTGATAGCCCTCGAAATGCAGATCAAGTTTGGTGAAGAATTGGCACCACCTACTATCCGTGATCAAATGACCTGGATGGGCAAATTTGTCTTGATGGTGAGCTATTGAGAGCCCGAAGTCAGGGCACATTCTCCATGAACCTTCTTCTTTAGTACCATGACTACTGTGAGAGGAGTAAGGACTCAGACTCTACCTGGATGAATCCAAAGCAGAAGGAGTTCCTGACCATTTTTCAATTTCATTCTTTGAAGTGCTGGGCATATATGGATGCGTTGGGGAAGGCTTCCCGGGACAGGGCAATGGAATGATCATGGACACCGGGAAGGGGGAGTCCTTTTGAGTGGAGAAGATGGTTTGAGGTTTAGACAAGAGGGCTTGGAAGTCTTGGGGCATGGGTGTCTCTGTTTCTCGAATGGCATGGAGTTGGGCTTTGGCACACCAATGACCTTTTTGAGCAATTTCTCCATGATGAGAACCTGATGATTCTGTGAGAACCCGCAAAGGATGCCCCTCTTGGAAATTTATGTTTGTGGCCACCTTTGGTCAAATTGCATGGTTAAGTTCCTCGAAGTCCATGAGAATGGGACCTATATTCCCGAGCTAATTCTAAGACTCCAAATACAATGTCAACCTCCCATGTCAATAGAAAAATATATGGGATTTGAGGTTGTAGTCACCTATTTGGAGACGACATTTTCACAAAAGATCCTCCACATTTCATAGAGCCCCCATTGGCAACCGCGATTTGGAAATTATTAACAGCATGGATATAGGAGTGGGTTTCTTGGGCTATGCGGTGATGAATAAAGTTTTGGGTGCTACCACTATCAACTAAGATGATGACCTTCTGCGTTTGATATAACCGAATAGTTTGAGAGTTTGGGGCGTGTATAGCTTGAGAGCACTGAGGGAAATGATGGGTTCTTCCGCAGGAGGGTCAGAAGGAGGGTATATTTCGTATGTCCGTGACTCGGTAACATGGGAAGTGTCATCATCGCCTTCTTGGAATATCCTCAGATGGCCATAAAGAGATTTTGTTCCTTATGATTTGTGAAATCGGGAACATTTGTCATCACATTTATAACAGAGTCCTTTGAGTTGTCGCTCACCCATTTCCCCAAACACGGGTCAATTTTTGGATTTTTTTTAAAGGAGCGGAGGGAGTAGTGGGGCCGCATCGGTTTAGGGCGGAAAAAGGGAAGGCTACTACGGAGAGGAAACAATTTGTTGGCTTCTTTGGCTTTTTTGGTAGTTTTACCTGTCATCACGAGGGTTGAGCCAAGAGGACATGGGCCCTAACCTCCTTTGAGGCCACCGATAAAGCATTCCTCAGCAGCATCACCATGCTCGCCGAAAATCCAGCATGCTTCAAATGCGTCATGAAGTCTCATCAGGTTCGATTACTCAACTTTGTCAAACGCCCAAATGGTTGGTGTCAGTACGTGAAGTGTCTATAAAGCTCAACAACAAATTGGGTCCAAGCAATATATCCTGACGAGAAGTTTTTCTCCACTTCCACCTTATCGCCTTGATCGAAGATGGAGAACACCATACCCGAGTTTGGCCAAGCTATCCTAGAATGTTGTAGAGAGAGAAATAATGGCACCCATTTGTGACTCAACCTCGGTGGGGTCGGAAGCATCAAATTTAGTTACATCCACTCACTAAGGCGATGTCCCTTTGAAAGTGATGGTTGAAGGAATGGGAAGAAGTTTCACCTCTGCCTTTTAGGTGCATCATCATCAGAGGATTTTGAGTTTGGTGCAAAGTGCTACAACGATGATTCAAGTTCATTTTGACTTCCGCACAAGGGACGGGTGTGACGGCTACATGGATCTGGATGCATTCATGGAGGCATCACTGAGGTTAGTAGCACCGAAAGTTGTTGTAATTTCATGGTCTCAAGTAAAACCATGTTGGGTGTGGTACAGTTTGAGACTCTAGTTCTTGGTTACTGTATGGGCCAAGGACGTGGACTGAAAAGGAGTCAAGGACAGAATTTTGGCAAAAATGATATGGATACAAGTGATATGGGCTAAGAGATGAATCTAATGAATAGGTCTCAAATAATGGGTGAAAGTGGGATGACCTAAAAGGTGCTAAGGGGTCAATTTTCTAAAAATTATATGGATGAAATTGATAAGGGCTAAGAGATGAGTCTAATGGAATAAGTCTCAAATAATGGTGAAAAATTTCCAGATTTTTTTTTTTTTTTTATACCGCTACGGGTTATGCTTTGAATCAAGAATGTCAGAGTGATGAAATCCCCAAACAAGTAGAACCGTAGAGTATTTACTTAGCAACCCGAATACAGACAAGTGTTAATAGATCCTCACGATTTACTTTGTTTATATTGTTGTTTATGTTCCCCAAAAGTTAGGTATTCAAGTGTTCTACAAAAAATGGTTTGTCATGTTCTATAGCTCTCTGATAAACATGCAAGGTCCAACAGTAGTAATCAACCCAATATCTCATGGAACTAACTAAGGAGGATAGACCGTGACTTGTACCGCACTCAACTGACCGCCACCCGTACCAGAGAGTATCTCTCCCAAGTGTTGTTCCCTAGTGGGATTAATTCATAGCAACCGGCCACTGACAGGCTTCCATCTACAGAGAATTTCAGGAAATCTAGGCCGGTTCGCATTACTGTGTGTTATCCCATGTGCTACCACTGGCAAGTACCAAATTGTGGGGTTGGCAAAGGTGGCCAACAAACGGCGCCTTTAAGAACCACTCTGTATTTCCTACGCATAACCCCCAACTACGGGTTTATGCGTAACGACATCCTCGTGGGTTTAAAGACGTAATATCGGCTCATACCACTTGCAAGATACCCGACATATAAAATATGCGTAATGTAAAACTAAAATGCTAGAAATGATGTAATAACAGTAGGGCCATCCAGCATAATCTTCACAATAATAAAATGATATACCTAAATAGCAACAAATAACACTTTGAACTGCATAGCAATGTTCATGTGCTCTCTGAGGGGGGTAACCCTCCAATCGAAAGCAGTCATTTCCATACACATCCAAGCTAGGGTTCTCATACCCTCAATTCATATTTATACTAAAAGAGCAACTAGAGGAAGATCCTTCTAGAAGCAGAATCTTCTATTAGGTCTTCTTACATCCGCCTTATTCTATTTTATTGAAAGGTCTTATTAATATTGACCTTTATTACATCTGAATACATTGATCTACCTATGTGCGGGTTAGGACCTTAACAAAACCTCTACTGTCCTAGACAAATTTTCCATATCTGCATTCATTGAGGTTGGTTGGTTTTTCAACTACCAACCCATTCCCATTATCGTTTGGCTTCAACTGCAAGTTAGAGTAAATATGATCATTTACTTCACATTCTTCACCAAGGTGGATTCAATTCTTTACATGTGAACCTCATTCCTTCACCCTCACTAATCCCTCTCGTGGTTTCATGGCCAATACTCAAGGCATCAACCCCACATTTAATTGTTGGAATTTATATTTAAACAACAATAAATTCACATTGTTTTCATGCCATGGTATGGAAATCATTAATCATGAATAATTACAAGCTGGGGGAAACAAGGATGTTACAATATCCCATTGAGAGGCCAAGGATCCCCTAGAAATGATTTCTTTGGTGGTTTGAGGCCTTGTTCATAAAGTTGAAGCCAAGAAAATTTATTAAGGGTTTAATATCCTTGTACTCTACCCCATGCCATGGTAAAGGAATTTAGAGCCCTTGTTGGTGTTGAAAACCTACTAATTGAACACATATTCCCACTTAGAGGCTAAATATCATATACTAGGGTAACAATTTGAGGCATGCTTCATCGTTTTCCAATTATGTTATCTTCATATGAGACCTAAGTCAGTTGATTTCCTTCCCTTTTTATGGCTAAGTTCCTAGGACCCATAAATGGCATGAAAAACCCCAGAATGGTGCTAATATTCAATATAGAGGCCTAATATCTAAGAATATTTTCTTAGGACATTTGTTTTCCTTTATTTTCCATGGTAAAGGTGTCGTGACACATTTCAAATGTGAAAACCCTATTAATGGTTGTTGATGTCGAAAAGCACAATATGAAATCCGCTCCTAAAAATGAGTTGTAATTCATTATTACTTAAATATATTTATTAATAATAATAAATAGGTGGAACCCATTTCGAACAGTAATAAGGAAGAAAAATGGCTACTCTTGTTAATATCTTCAAGTTGTGCTCATGATTACCTTACAAGAATAATTTCATGGTTTGAGAATAAAAACAAAGATCCTAACCTGCTTCTATTTGGAATTAATGGATGTAGGGTTTGTTAGAAATTTGATTTTAAGGGCAGAAAATGTATATTTTATTAGACATTTTTACTCTTGATACACCTAGACTTTGACATATTATTAAAAAACTAAGTGCATACTACATGGAAACTTATGGTATATTTGGGAAATTGATTCTTATATGGTATGGTAATCCTACACTAGAAAAATATGTAGGTTATGTTTATTTTGATGCTATGTATGTGATGAGCATCCAATAGATATTAGATCGATGTATCAACCTTGAGTCCAACTTTTGATGTTGGAAATTTATGTGGAAAATGGGTAAAGTATGGTTGACCTATGTCCAGAATAGGATTTTGGAAGATAAGTGCACTCCATCATTGGTTTTGGTTGATGGAATTTAATGTATAAGATGGGAAACAATGTTCATTTATCACACTTCATTCTTACCCTACCTCGAAGTTGCCACCTTAACTATTCCTTTCACACTTGTTTTTGGTTCTTTGGTTAGTAGAGTCTCCAATATTCTCGACACTCAGTGGAAATGAAATTGTGCTCTGTTCTTTCCTAGCATTCTTATTATAGGTATGTTTCTTTTACCTCTTCATTCATCAACATGTTAGCTCTTCTCAAGTAAAAATCATCTTGTTGTCTCTTAGATTTTGCATGCAGAATGTGTTGGTTTTTCCAAAGCTTACAGTGATTTTTTTGTGAGCATTATGCCGTGTAAAAATGCATTTCGATTTGGTTTTCTTTATTTTTTTGAATTTAAGCGATTCAAACTGGAAATGTGGTTCGACATTCTATGTTTTGAATTATATGGTTATGTTTCACCTGGAGAAAATGTTGATATTACTGTGATATTGTTGTTAGAAAACATCTTATGGGTGAATACGTTCGGTTTCACTCATATTTTATGATTAATTTTTAATGGTTTTTATATATAAAGGGGAAAATAAAACTCAAGGTTTCATAAGAATTATATAGTACCCTCACCTCATGCCTAGACATTGGAACATTTGCATTTCTTTCATATTATTATTACCATTGTTTTCAAAGTTATGAAGGCCTGTGTATTATGTATTTCTTTCACTTTGGAATTTTGCAAAGAAACTGTTGTTGCAGGGAAGGGATTGTTGTTGCTTCTCTTGAAGACCATAATTCAAACCTCACACCCATTATGTCTTCTCCGGGCCTTCTTTCCCCATCCAATACAAATAGGAAAGTAATAAATTTAAACTCGGATTCGAACGTTTGTTTAATTGTCTTGACCCAAAAACTGGAAAATTGATTAGACCCACAAAAGAATGTCTCACTTTTCTATTTATCCATGAGGGAATTGGATTTACTTATGAAGTTATTGTGGGTTTGATGAAGCATTGATTACTAGACTCACATTGGGGTTTTGAACCCAGTTTGATTTCACAATAGTTAATTTGGGGTTATGATGTAATTTTTATATCATGCATAGTTGAAGGGTCTTATGATTCTATTCTCATATTTTTATGTCGACTTTAGGTATTATGGTTATGATTATAACTATGTCAAAATTGCTTTGTTGGTAGTTTCCTACATAACTCTTTAACATTTTAAAAGGACATCTATGATTTTAAAAAGAAAATGAATCATATAAAAGTTTAACAGTCCTAGAATTTTCCTTGAGTTTGATATTGAGAAGTTTAAAGGTTTCCATGTCATGGATACTCTATGTTGAAGTTTTAAAATAAATGGTTATGGCACAAACAAAATTTTATTGATGGGAGTTTTGTCATTTTATCTTGGAAATAATTGTCTCAGTGGATAGTGGTAAAACATGTTTTCAGCATAAGACATTAATGTTGATTATGGAATTGAGTAAATGATAATTTATAATATGGAACAATAATCATCTCATTCGCGTTCATTAGTTCACTTTTCACTCATTATGTGCCCCTCATTTTCCCAAGAATAGGGATGGAAAATCATTGGATGATGACTTGAATTGGAAATTATGATATGGAGACATTGTTTTTATGAGAATAAGTCTCTTCATTTTGATTGAACAATATCCATATATTCATTCCCATCCATACTATCATTTTTCATTCAATACAATGCCCCCCATTTTCTCGATGACCCCGTAACTCCCTCTTCCAATGCAATTGTTATTAAATTGAAAATGTGATGGATTGTATCAATGGATGGATTGCATATTCTTATGTTGTGAATGATAGATCAAACATTTTGATTTTATTCAAGTAGAGTATTAATGAATTCATAGTTAATTTTTTTTCATATTCTGATTTGAGCCTTGCTTTAGGATGAGTTTTTCCAGTAGGGGCAGCAATGGGAGAGGTGCCAACAGTGGTAGACGTACTAATTGGAAAAGAGGCCACAAAAGACCATGGTTCTCAATTCATTTTGACGTTGATTCGCAAGAATTAAATCATCTTTTCCAGGATGTATTTTTTAATTTAGTTGGCCAAGGGATTTTTCAACCCAGACCCAAGAGACCTCCTTTTAAGCCTCATCAAAACATCTAATTTGTTTGTGTCCCCCCTCATGTCTCTAGGTAACCATAAAATCCCGTCAATGATGGGTGGCAGGAAGTTGTCCATCATCCCATTGTACTTCATGATGGTTGGCCTACAACATCATTACCATTTTTGCCTCCTCGACACCGTTAAATCAAAATTACAAAATTGACCATGTTGTTTCACCAGTCCAATGTTCTCACTCAATCACAACTATCATTCCCAAGTCGTAAATGGATAAGGTAAAAAGTGTTCTCAATCCCTCCAAGTCCTCTAAAGATTCCTCTAAATCAGTGACCTCTCATGAGCACCATAAATATAGTTGTTCTCATGTCATATGTGAGATCCAACCCCAAGGCTCTAATCAACTTAAGGATATTGCACAAGACAAATTAGCTGAAGGGTCAAAAGAAGCAGACATCACTGAAAATAGGTAGACTGCCTCTCACAGTAAGTATGGGTTTTAATGTTATTTTTTGTGGTAGGATGAAAAAATATTTTTGGACAACAAAGATACATTTATACTGATTTATTTTGGACAACATGGATATATTTATATTTTTTGGGAAACAGTCATATTTTGATTTTGAAAAATAAAATGTTCAACTATTTATATGACGATGAGAGTCACAAGGGAAATGTTCAAGCATATTTTTTGGGTGTTATATTTAATATTATTTTGATCATTAACGTGATGTAAAATGGAGTAACAAGGAGGGAATATATTTGTTTTAAATTTAAACAAGAAAATTTAGGGGTCCCACCTATTTAGTTATTATTTAGAAAGACCCTTATTTATTTATTAGTATTTACTTGTCTCAACTTATTGGTTAATAAAAATAAACATTAACAAAATAAATGTAGTTGAACGACCATAAATTATTGGAGAAGAATAAAATATTAATCCATGAAAGAGACAAAGGATAATACAGAGAAGAAGGATAACTTATGATATACATTATTCTCTATACTTGTGAGATTATTTTCTTCTTCATTTATTGTGAGTTTATGAGAAAGATAAACCATCTTGATGAAAACAGGGTCTTATTGAAGGAAATAGGATTCAAAACTGAATCATATCTTTCAACATCTTCCTTCTAAATGTGTAACATCTATCTTAGGAAGTCTATGAATTCCTTTTTTCTTGTGGATTATATTTCATGACTGATAAAGAAAATTTTGTCGAGTCAAGTGAAAATACTTTTATGGAAAGTTGATATGGATCTCTAGATTTAGTTTTCGTTTTTTGTCATAGTCTTTTTGTATGGTTCCCACCAGAGACTTATAAATTTGAATTTTTTCCTCACCCTCGTAGGGGTTTGTAAAGAAAATGTTTTCTATGTATCTTAGAATAAAATCAATATAAATAAATAATATGGTTGATTTTTGTCTCACATGTGTATCTTAAATGGTATTTTTCAGACTCTTTTTATCCTTGTCTCTTTATCCATGTACACACTTATGTATATTTTCACTTTTTTCTTTTGTATAGTTACATATAATAAATAAAACCATCCTTGGTCTCTTATATATATTACTTGTGGATCAAGTGATTTTTTTTATTTGAGGTTTATAATCTCTGGGTAGCATTCCCAACTATATTTCCTTAGCATATCAAGATCCAAAAATGTTTTTGTGAGGTCCTTCATACCTTTTTCCTCAACAATGGTGTTGATATTCTTACTCAGAGGCCAATGATCCTCTACATAGGTCATGTGTGTTATTTAAAGGTTTAATTCACATTGTGTGAGACCAAAAAGCCACATATACAACCTAAGGAACTTATTTTCCTTACCTCATCATCAACAATTCCTTAACATATAATATATGGTGTACAAAACCTTACAATTACTTGCATATCCTATATGGAAGTTAAATACTCCCAATAGAGGTATATTGTGGTTATTCTATGGCTTTTTCATGGAACTTGTAATCTCCCCTATGTTACGACAACAATTTGTGATGTAAAAATAGGTAAATGTTGTTGTGAAACAATCGTTAGTACAAGTAACATGTGTCTCGAAATAAATTAATAAATAATAAATCAATTTCATCACATTAAATAGAAAGAATCATCACTATTATTAAATTAACCATAACTCAAATGATAACATAAGGAAACTACTCTCCCAACCTATCATACATGGTTTAGGACCTCCAAGACACATAAGGAATGCTCAAGTCTAGGATTCATCCGATTTATTTTGACCATCTAAGGTCTCAGCACCGACGAATGTTCTAAGGAAGAAGGGAGTATATATATCCCATTAATCCCAACAAACCGCAATCCACTAGATTTATCAACCATAATTAATCATCAATTCTTCATGTTACAATGGAATGATCTACTTTTACTTAAACAATCTTCAAGTAGTATTCTAGTGAAAATGAGTAAAAAGGGAATTACATAAAGAATGACAACACCCAAAGAGAATAAGTACAATATTAGTCTCATGTGGCTCAACTATGCATATTCACATTAAGGAAATCATCAAAAAATATACAAGGAATTTAAAGGCTAAAATTTCATATTCATTTATAAGAAACCACAAGAAGATCAACCTTCTTAAGAAATACATTAAATTTTAATGCTAATTTACATTATGCGTCCATTTATAAAATAAAAATAAAACATACAACACTTAGTAAGAGGTTGATTGCTTGCATATCCATTTTTAAAGAATTAAGAGGATCAATCATAACAAGCACTATGGAAATATTCCAAGACTTCCTTACATTTTGTTGCAAGAAACTAGAAGAAATTCAACCCATAATTAAAAATTAGTTAAGATAAATCATAAGCTATCTTGTATATCCATATATAATGATAGTTAAGGAAGATAAAGATTTATTTAAACAATAAAATAGAGGACTTAATGTTGACTTATAAATCCAATTAAAAGAATTAAATAAAAACCAAACAACAATGTAAGAACTCGAGGTCAACTTACTATTCCATTCAAGGTATTAAGGAAGATCAAATCTTATTTCAACCCTACAAGAATGCAATTTATTTCTTAAAAAATCATTAAAGGAGTTTAAGGAAAGAACAATCTTATGTTTAACAATTAATAGATATTTAGAGGATAAATTACATCTCCAAATAAGGAAACTAAATAAGTTATGCAGGCTATCCCCGCCCATGATCCGGTGTGCAAAAAAATATGAAATTCATTATGGACTTCAATATGGCCCTCCATCCGACAGTAAATATGGACATCCATCTAACGCTTAATATGGACCTCCATCTGTCACTTAATCTGGACCTTGAAACAAAACTAAATTTCTGAAAAATTCAAATTTAAGTTTTACAGGCAGCGAATCGTTTTAGAATGGTTGAGCCTTAAGTAAAGGATAGTAAATAAACATAGAGGCACTCAGGAAGGCCAAGTTATTGCTGCAACCCCAAATTCGTTCCATGAATTATAATACTTCAAAATTAAAATTCAGAAAATAAAAATAAACATAACATAATCGCTCAATTAAATTACGATATTTTTTCAAAAGACACCAAGGAAATTTAGAACTACAGAATTGCAATCCTTGACAAAAATCGTGAAAGAAAAAAAATTCAAAGATTCTATAGTGAACCAATAGAACACCCAATATGGATTTATAAAATTGAAGACATAGAAAGAGGAATTGAACACTCAAAAGGTAAATTTATGGGTTATTCAAAGGATGGGGCAAGAATCACACAAAGTTACAAAATTCCTAATCACAAAAAAATTAAAGCAAGGAATTCAACTCGGATTTGGATTTATAAAAAACACATGGAATTCTCCCAACACTAACTCATAGACTTGCATTTAATAAGTGAAGCCTCCTATCATTTTATATTGAAATCAAAAATTAGATTTAGAACTATACATGAATTTTGTTTTCTCAAATGCAAATCAAAAAAAAAAAAAAAAAACGTCCAAAAATAAAACTACCCAGACAAGAATTCAACCCAATGAAATGCAGGAGGAAAGTAGCCTCAATCTAGTCATTAATCCAGTGCACAACCTAATATGGAACTGAATCCGATCATGGATCTGGTGTTGAATCTAACCCATGTTCCATCCCTTGATCCATCCCCTCTTATGACCCTTGATCTAGCCCATGTTCCATCCCTTGATCCGACCCCTGTTCTGGCCCTTGATACAAAACTAATTTTAGATAAAATAAAAATAAAAATTACAGGAAGCAAAGTAAGATTTCAAAAATGATATGAGTTGCAACTGATAATGGAAAAGGTTCAAGGCACAAGAGGAGATATTTCAGGATGACCAAGGCTAATAAGGAAGACCCAAGAGATAAAAAATGGATTGAATCAAATGAAATAAAACCACAAAATTATTGTATCAACAAATTTGATTTTTTAAGATATTAACAAATATAAAATGAAAACTCTACAACATACCCAACGGACATAATTTCTAGCGTTGGCAATGTTGGTCACAAAATAATTTAGGGATTACAAAAATAAGTAGAGACCATTACAGTAAATCCCAACAAGTAGTTTAAATTGCAACGATTAGACAAATCCAAATTTTCTGTCCATGCAATAATCCTACAAGGCCCTCACGAATTTCTCAATTAAAAATTTCAAAAGGTTGGCATGTTCCCATAATCTTCCTAAATCCATATTTGGAATGAAGGAAACTATAACACGGAAAATAAAATTGGGGGTTTTTATGCAGGTTGAAAAAACCACACAGATTAAATTCGTATTCAAATCTAAATTTCTAAACCATAACAAATTTCCTTTTCCACAATATTCAGTTATTACATAGTGAATTATGAGGAACTGCAATTTCATTTTGGTAATTTGTTGATCACAAAACTTAAATTTTAAATTTGACATGCAACCAATGAGAAAAACCAAGATGAAAAAGTGTTTTTTATGCATACACACCTACCAACTAGAAGCCATTATTCATTTGAGAAATTTAAAAGACAACAATTACCAAAATTTCACTTTCTAGATCGCAAGAGGATTACAGAACTTGTCAATTCAAATTTAGGATTTCAATAGAGTTACGGTGGATTTCTAAAACTAGTATACAAACAAAATATTAATACAATTACAAAACTCTGATAAAAATACCATAACCGAAGATGAAGAAATCTGAATATGTTCTTCAACGAAGACACTCCTTCCTTTCTCCCGCTTGTTAGTCGTTGAGACTTCACCAGTACCTCCGAACCAAATCTAGGAGTACTCTTCTTCCCCCTTAGCCCCCCGATCCACGAAGGTTCCAAGAACACACAACTAGAAATAATCTATCTCCAAGCTTACCTCACAAGGTAGAGCCACCACTCTAGATCAATCTTGGTATCCCAACTCTCACAAGTAAAACCAGTCAAAAATAATTTGGTAGCATAAATTTACCAATAACCGGTGTAATCCCTTTCCCATTTTGACCATTTCATTTATAGGAATTATCTCACTAACCCATCCCAATTTTCACAAAAAATTCCATATTTTATTTTAATTAAAATTCAATTTCCCTCACATTTCCCAAATGCGCTCCTTAAATCACTCCTAGTTGTCTCTTTATTTCCCATATTCCCAATTAATGACTGTCTCCTTACTAATCCGAGTTGATTTAAAATAGGAGTCTTCTTCTAGTTAAACTAGTGGTAGCTAGACTCTATATATCATTCTATGCATACACATATTCTCTCATCTTTATCCCTTTCTTATCTTAAATTCCAATTTGGTATTTTATTTCACACATGTGTATTGAATAAAATCTTTAGGTTTATTTTATTTTACTTAATTATTAAATTGATTTACGTCATTCCTTTTTAATTTAGTTAACAATTTAGTTTAGTCTACTTACAAGAACCTAGAGTTAGGATTCATTTTTTTGAATAGGCTTAGACTTTCATTTGGGATTTACAATTAATAAATTCAATATTTAATTAAATAATTAAATCTGGTAAGGCCTAAAGATTTTTCAAGGTTTAATTATTCTCTCAAGGTTTTCTAGGCCACCTAGATTCATTGACTCAAGTTTGTTTTATGCGATGTGCTCTTCAAGATGCACTCCATGATCCAAGGATGTCACTCTCCTTTGAGTTGTTTTGGTAGTTGTACAACCCTTGGAGTTAGCACTCCATTAGAGCAACCTTGTGAGAGACTAAAGGATTCTAAGGAATAAGGAATCTACCTTATTCCACACTCCTTATAATATTCATGAGTGACTGTCTCAGTCTTCCGTTATGACATCGTGGACCTTTCAAACTCGGTAATCGTTAACCTTCAATTAGAGCCATGGCGGGAGTAATAGTAGGCTGTGATAGGGATGCTACCACACCTCTCCCTCAATATTTGGTTTATGTGCATGTCCCCTTTACTCCGTATGTGAGTCATATTAGCAAGCATTCTTCATCCTGCATTCATTAACAAAACAATGTCACTGATCAATATACATAATCATACTAAATGAACCATCTGTCACATACGTGTAAAACGAAATACTCAAACAAAACATAATCCAATCCCTAACGAAATCCGGAGTCCAAGGAGGTCATTGATGCCAGCGGAATCCACAATCTAGCACATGTCCTGCACACTCATTTAAACTCATCATTAACATCTGTCAATACATATATATCAAATGGAAATATATCAAAACCATCTACATCGTCATAAAAATCCATAATTGAAACAAATAACCATGTACTATAATCGGATCACTTGCACGCAAGTGTCCTCAAAGAATACATCGATAACATGTTCTTTCAAGAGAGGGATGTTACATATTCCTCTTATAGATATTTTTATTTAAAAAAGTATTTAAGTGCAATCAAAGAATTGAGTTGGGTAATGAATGGTTGAGAACATTGGTCAGATCTATGTCGTCATTGACAATAAGACTATAGTTACTCCCCCTGCAAAAAAAAATAATTGTTAGCTAATTTTGGGATTCATTTCATATGGTATCATAGTTGTTGCTTACAACACTTAGGCCTAAGGGCAACACCAGAAATTTATTTTTTCTCACTACTAATTATTGAAAAATTTGCGACGACTACTTGCGATGAAAGTAACCTTTCGTTGCAAAATTGAATATAAAGAGTTGAGTTTCTAATTTTTTTTATAAATCCAGCCATAGTTCGTCTCTTTTGCGACGAAACCTTTTTATATTGTAGAAAGTAACGCATGTGAATATAGTGGACTCACATCTCTCTTGCGACGACCTTTGGCTATCATTGCAAGAGCGACGATTCAATGATGATCGTTACACTATTTGACAAAGCCAACATTGAACATTACACTATTTGACAAATTCAACATAGACTTGGTCAACTTTCGTTGCTCTTGTGTCGAAAAAAATATCTATAAATATTTTGAAAATTAGAGATGTTGAGACAATCTAATTTATATAACAACGACGATTCAGAAACAGTATTTTTGTGTGGAATAATGTCGCATAATATTAAAGGTGGGAAAAAAAGGAAAGCAGGTGAAAAGGGTGATGGTAGATTTTATTTCCCTTGCAAAAAATGTTTCCTTACACGTCGTGTAAGAATTTTAATAGAAACAAATACAAAACATTATAGGAAATATGGGCACATTGATGGGGGATTGAATGAATATCGTCCCATGGTAATTAGCTATATATTCATTATCTGTTTTTATATTGTCTATTTTATACAAAATTATATATATGTATATAAATTGTTTGAATATTTTGTATAATACACACTATTTTTGCATGATTGTTTGTAATTATAAAGTTAGAGTTGCCCTCTAACGTTCTGCAGAATATTGCACCAAGTAGTACTACTAGAAATGATGTTGTACAAGTTGATCAGGAGCATGATCAAGAAAATGAGGATGTCATGGAAGAAGATGATGGGACAAATCAAGTTAATGATCCCATGGAAGAAGATGATGGGACAAATAAAATGATCCAAGATTTGTTTGCTCAAACGGATGAGGATGGGGAAAATGATGGTATTTATGATGAACCTCTAATAGAAAAGGAAAATAAATGAATTTATGAAGGCTCAAGAGAAAATATTATCTCCGCTACATTGTTGTTAGTGAACTTAAAGGTTATCAATAATTTTTCGAACACTTGTATGACACAAATCCTAAGGTATCTAATATGTTTAATGTCATATACATAAATGTTTACTTGTTTCTATTTGTTTTTCGTGTTAATTAATGTGTAAAATAAGAATGCAAGTTTTACAATTAATATTTTTTACATTAACGAGTTATGTGTTATGTTGTAGATTGTTGGGTGATTTTTTTCTACCATCGTCAAATATTTTTCCTTGCACATATCAAGATCTGCGTGCCATTATGAAAGACATTTGAATGGATTATAAAACTATAGATGCATGTCCTAATGATCATATTATTTAGTATGGACAAAATGCTTCAAAATCAGAATGCCC
This sequence comes from Picea sitchensis, assembly GCA_010110895.2. Taxonomy (NCBI): domain Eukaryota; kingdom Viridiplantae; phylum Streptophyta; class Pinopsida; order Pinales; family Pinaceae; genus Picea; species Picea sitchensis. The sequence continues at coordinate 66,439 of SNQJ01S0074344.1, forward strand.
ACAATGTCTTATCAATAGATATCGAACCGATCGAGTAACAAAAAGGGTGCCTCAAAAGGTTCTTCATCATACTCCCATAATTCCACGTTTGCAGCCATTGTTCAGGTGTGAAAGAATAACACAATTCATGGATTACCATGCACATAACATAATTGGATATGGTGTTCTTAGAATTCATGTCGATGATTATTCATTTAGGAAATTGAGGAAAAATGGGAAGATTTCAAAGATGAACCTCATAATGTTAGGATTTCATTGGCAGCTGACGATGCTAATCCATTCAGAGAGATTAGGTCTATTTACTCAGTGTGGAATATTTGTTTTATCAACAATAACATTCATCAGATGTTAATAAAGAGGGAGCACATAATGTTGACAATGATTGTTCTAGGTATTTGTTTACATTATTTTTTTTAATGTAACATTTTCATTTGTTTCATTTTTTGCATAAAATGATTGTTTTATTTATTTACTTATATATACATATCATAGTTATAGTAATTATGTGTAATTTCAAAAAATTAGGTAAGTACCAAGTTAAATTTATGAATGTATATATCGAGCCTCTTATCGACGAGCTACTAAAGTTATGGCCTGGCATCACTATGTATGACATCTATAAACCAATCGGGGAGAAGAAATTTAAATTCCATGGAATAATTTTATGGACAATTCATGCTGCCCCAGGACTAACACATTTTTTTGGTATGTAGCATTCTATTTATCTTTAATACTATATAATTTTTTAAAGATATCATGTTGAATGTTTATTTTTTAAATAATCTAGTCATCATATAATTGACATTAATCCATCTGTTGCAAGTCTTCAAACAAATGGTAAATTTTCATGTCTAGTTTGTGGTCCTAATATGAATTATCGTCATTCAAAAAGTTTAGGAAAGGTGGTGTTCTATGAGTATGGTCACCTCCTCCCTAAGAACCATAGGTATCGTACTATTGAAAAACATCTTCTCAATGGGAAAGAAGAGACTGGTTAAAACCACGAAGAATGACAGCTTGCCTATGGAGGTTGGAATATAATAGAAATCGTCAAGGTACGCAATTTCTTTATGTATCATATATGTAATGTTTTGAATGTTTATTTTAATCATTGAATTTATTTTACCGTATTTGATAATTATTTTTGTGGTTTATTTTATGGTTCATGAAGGCTGCCATCATGAAGGTATTAATAATGGTCTTCCACGAGGAATGAAATGTTATTCCTCTAAATTCATGAGGTTTCCCTACTATGAGCAGCTAAAAATAGCTCATTTATTTGATAAAATGAATATTGGTAAGAATGTGAAAAAAGCGTTATGGAGAATCATATATGTTGGGAGGGATAAAGAAAAAAATGCCAAAAATTGTACTAACATTCAGGAAGCCAATCATGCAATGTGAAGTGTGATTCAATCAAATAGATATGGACTAGACCGAAATAAACTTCCATGGTTATTAACATAGAAACAAAGAAATTATTTAAAAGAGTTCATTCAAAGAATTGAATTTCCCACGGGTTTTGCTTCAAAGATAAATAATATCTTAACAAAGATTCAAGAAACATGAATTTGGTGGGGTTAAAAAACATAATTGGCATACATTCATTAAGGTAATAATTTTGGTATACATATTTATATATATTGGCCTTACACATATTTTAAGTTTTTTATTGTTTTTTTTCTACTTTGGTCGAAACAAATAACGATTCATTTTTTTTGTTACAGTATGTTCTACCACTCTCTCTCCCAAACGAATTTGACAACAATGTCAAACAAGTTATATATATGATCTGGAAAATACATGAGGTAAGTAGTTGTGATTTATATGCAAAATGTTCTATCAATTTTTTTTTGTACTTAATGAAATGTGTTTTACTTTTAATGTAATATATTATATTATGTTATGTTGAAACATGTTATTTCTTGTGCCATGATCTCTTGTAGATGGTTGTCATTGAAACAAATCCATGAATATGATATAAATTATTGGAAGAGAAAAATTCTTCGTATAATGTGTGAGATGAAAAATTATATACTTCCAACATTTTTCAATGTACAAGAACACTACCTCATACACCAGGTTGAGGAGATTGAAATTTGTTGACCTGTACACACAAGGTCAATGTGGATGGTGGAGAGGCACTTTAAATCATTGAAGGCTTTGGTTAGACAAAGAGCATGTCCCGAGGGTTATATGGTGGAGGGATATATGCTAAATCAATCCATGGTGTATATTAGTCAGTATATTCCTAAATTAGTAGTGCCAACTATGGATGAAATTGATCACATTTGGGATGTGAGTTATCCATCAAAAAAATTCAAGATCAAGAGCACCTGTTGGGGAAAGGTAGAATAAAACAAATGCGAGGTAATATATTTATAATTGTGGAGATTTATGTTAATACATATAAATTTTAATTTTTTGTTTATATGATCATACTCATTAATATATTAATATATGTTGTTTCATAAATTATTAATATTTACCATGGACATTATAATTAATATTTAATATTGGTGAATTATGAGTTTTTGATTCAATTTCTCAAGATTGGGATGCACTTCATTTATACATTGAAAAAAATCTTGACTGGATGAATGTATGGATTGAAATAAGTAAACAACATCATGGAGATAGAATATTATGGAAAAACATTTCTTAATTGGTTAGAGAAGCTCGTCGTAATGGAGATGCCAATGTTACGCAAAGGGAAATTGATTTAGCATATGGTTTGAAAGATGGACAGAAAAGAAAATTCACCCATTTTATTCAGTTATTTTATATTATATTAATGTCAGTACATGTGTACTTATATATTTTTCATACAACTTCCAATTTATATAAATATTTTAATTTATTAATTGACAATGCATATTTTACATATATGGCATATTACATTTGAAACACCACAAGGCTATGTGGTGCAATGGTTGTAAATTTCGCATCAAATAGTTGGATCAAACTAGGAAAAATTATGATACTGGGATAACTACAGTATTCGAGGTCACTAATGTTTCCTCTAAGGGTGACATACATCCCCGAGAATCTGAAAATATATACTATGGGTATTTGAATGATATACTTGATGTGACTTTAATTCCTTCAAATTAGTTTTGTTCGATGTCAAATGATATAGGTTATGAATGCATGAATTCGATGAGGAAAGAATTGTTATTCATCATGCCTACGGATTTACAATGATTAAACCATCGGTTTTTAAAATAAGACATGATCACTATGTTTTTAGAAGCCAATGTGAACATTTATTTTACTCAAATGTTCTAGGTGAGATGAATTGGTCATTTGTTGTTAGATATGATCCAAGAGGAAGGTGAGATAAGTACACTCATGTACAGGAAGAAGATGATTCGCCAGATCATATAGAGTTGGAAGATCATGTAGGGTAGACAAACGAAGAATATGAAGAAGATAATGATCTAGGCATAGGAGACGATGTCATTCTTGATGATGATATAGATGAAAATATGCTCAAAAATGGCATTGATGACAATGATGATATCGTCAATCCTTTCAACATCATTTATGAACTAGATGATGATACAAAAATCAATTTCAATGAAGAAGAAGATACAAAATAAGGATGATTATACATATGTTGAGTTGGATTAGGTGCATGACTATATATTTTAATTTTTGTGAATTATTTTCTTAAAATAATTTACTTATGTCATGGGTTAATTACATGTTTTTAAGTTTTATGCGATGTTTTTATATCCTATGTTACATGTTGTTGAATTATTATGTGAAACCTAAAAATAGTCTCCAATATACTAAAGTATGTGGTAAAATAACAATATCCTTTACAAACACATAATTTCATTTAGGTTCAATAATTTTTGTTTTTGTAGTTTCTATGCATGAATATTACTAGGTTGCTTTCGATTATTTACGATTTTATAGATTTGGTATTGGGGAATTGAGAGTGATGTGAGGGGGAGGGGATGGCCCATATGAGCTTACACCTTCACATTGTTGGCCTTGTTTATTAGAGGATAAATTATTCTTGAAACCAAGAGAAGATTATTCATTTTTATACCATCATAATTGTAGATAGACTATTCGCATGCCTTAACAATATGGGAAGGTTTATGGACTCAAATTTCACTCACATATCAACTTTTTTCCATCATCAATTTCAATAAAAAAGACAAATGTTTTGGTTTAATTTTCCCAATCTATGCCTAATTTTCCCAAACTATGAATGGGTTAGGACTATAGTCAAGCTCAACATGAGGGTCTTCTTTCCCTACTAATTCTGCCATGCCCATTCCCTTGGATTTGGTTTCTCTAGAATACAGTAGCTAGGGATAGTGGAGAATATCATTAATGATACATTCATGCACGTTAGTAATTAGATTATGAGGCATCTGGATACCTTAAGATAGTCATAGTTACTCTCATCGTTTACCCATGCTTGGTTGAATTTATTCACTTTGACATGTAGAGAAATGGGAATAAATCACATTGCATATTTATAAGGGTTATGGGTCAATGATTTAGAAGGTTAGGGTGTGTATATTTAAGGTCTAGTTTAGGTGATTATTAACACATTAACCCCTATCATATAATATATAATATATTAATTATTAAATATATATAATTATAATATATATTAATTATATATAATGATCCAAACCAAAAACAAAAAAAATCACATTTCAAACCTATTACGTTTCAAACCTGGACATGCATGATCAGAGAAAACCATGAGGAGACAACACAAGGATATCAGAGGAGGAGATGCGAGGAGAGAAGAAGAGGAGAGACAAGGAGAGCTGAGGAGAGCTTACCATGAGGAGATCCAAGGAGAGCACACTGTGAGTAGTTTCCCAAACCCTGAGATTTGCACGAGGGAACGTTGAACAAGGAGATATATGGCACGACATCGGAGGAGACATAATTCATAGAGGGAAGAGGAGACCGAGCTAGATGGAACACTGTGACCAAGCTTAAGAATGGTGAGTGTTTGTTACCATCATTCAATTTTCATTATTGTCCAAATTTATTTGGAAAACCTTCACATTGTAAATAAATCCAATGAATCGAGTTGATGATGTTTTCTCACCTATGTTTGGGAGGGTGGTTGTTAGCATGCATACTAGCCAGGCATAGTAAGAATTATTCCATCATTTTAATGCATTTAGAAAGTATCTACTTCACCAAGAATCTCAAGCCCCTCAAGCATTCCATTTTGATCAATCTGAAGAAGTTCATCATGGCTTCCTTCCCAACAAGATTTTTTTTCATTTAGATCCAAATTTTAAAAATATGGATCACACCAACCTAGTTTTATTATTGGAGAAGGAAGATATTAGTGGTAGAGAGAAATCATATTAGTGGGTAGGCCAAGGAAACATAGGGATGAGGAGGTCATGTCAATGCCTTTTGATTCTAGATCCTTTGTGCATATAAATTTTGTTGATGAGATTACTCTTAGATATTTAACATAGTCATTCCCTCGATGTTTATTGAGATAAACATATAGTTTCACCTTTCTTAATTTCAGAATTTGAGGCTATTGAAGCCTACAAGGGAGTCAAATTATTCAAAAGGAGAGGGTTTGGCTCAAATGAAGAGGAACATTCATATTTTCCCCTTTTTGGATCGTGATAACATAATAAGAATGAATAACCTATTGAAGGATGTCCCTTAACTATGGATTAAGAAAAATACCAAGGGAACTTGCCTAGTCATTGGAATTATTAAGGAAAACAACCATAGACATAAAACATTATATGTAAAATAGAAATAATGGGGAGTATAGTGCAATGTATCAGAATAAAATAAAATATTATTAAACTTCATCAAGATCCACAATTAACTCCAAGAAAACCCCGTCAAAGTTGGGCACTCCTCAATAAAGGTGCAAAGATTCTCAAAGTAGGGTTTGACAAAGTCTTTGTTACCACACGTCGCTCTCCTTTGAAGTGATTCCTTAAACCATGCTCTTCTAACATCTACCTTCCTTAAAATTAGAATTCAAACCTCGATATAGTGGAGCAATCCTCTTTGTTTGCATACATAATCCTTTATCATGCCATACAATCATTTTATATTTCCTTATAAGGTGGAGCATTCCTTCCAAGATGAACTTTAAACCATGTTCTTATGGTTTATATCTCATGTGTCCTATCCTTACCTAGGAGATTCCTCAAGAATGTGTGCTAAGCAATTATTATAGCCCATTTTACATGGGGTGCTCCTTATATAATTTTTACTTTATCCTTATTTCGTGGATGGAAAGGGTCAAATATGCCACTTTACACCCCTTTTGACTTCATCAAGCTGGGAAATCCCTCTAGAAATTTATTAATTTCCTTTTTGGGGGTGTGTGCAAGGGTTTAGAACTTTGAATATAGAAAAAAAAGTTCAAAAATTGGAACTAGGTTGAGGATGGACTAATCACTATTAATTTGCGGGTTCTAATTATAATATATTATAATGTGGCAAGATGATCATGGAAAAGGACAAGTCACAGAACATGTAATTGATTATCAAATTCGACTTTCATTTTACGTGAATTTTATTATTTATTTATATAATATTATCTATGTGGCGATCAATTATTTCATTTGTTTATATAACTTAAATAACATTGATATTCATGTTGAAATTATATGTAGTCGACAGGACATGTTGATCATGATTCTGCCAATGAGGAGGGGTTGTATTCATCCCTTGATCCGAAGATATTAATAAAAATAAAGATCATTAAAGCGAACAAGGAACTTGATATCGTATTAGACAGTCCAGATCAAACTCATGATGTCCTATAAAGGATCAATATCCTTATGTCACAACTTAACACATATGTGGTAATAACCATAATTTAAAGTGTTTTTTTAATGTACTCATATGTTCAATTATGAAACTCTGTTTTTTAACTTTTACATTATCTCACGAAAAAAGCATTTTACTTTTTATAAAGAGATTTTTGGAGCCTATTCATCCTGGTGTTGGTAGTAGTGGCACTGCAGAGACACCATAGAGTCATGACATGTGATGTCATACAATTGTTAGAGTACTATTTACTTCTCCATCTTCCACACATAATTTAGATAGGATCCATGACATGAACCTCCAGGCATCCCCACAATGATCAAGCTCTAGAGGTGGTGACAAATATGAGGTTGATGATATGGTTGTCATGGTTGCATTTCTTGGATCTATACATGTGACCAACAAGGGGACCCTTATGTGCACAGTTTTGGTCAATGATAACAAACTTCCATTAAAACAAATAAGACTCCCAGGTAGTTTTTAATATTTTGATTGTTTCATGTTGTCCATATCATACACAAACCATCTAGACTATTATTTTTAAATCAATGATCATATCTTTTTTTTTGTAGGAAACAACCATTTTTATAGGCACCTGGAGAGCAAGGCTTTGTTGATTTTTGGGGAAAACTTACGCATGGCGTGGAATTTCTATAATTCCAACCTCAAAAAAGAATTTATGGATTATCTCTAAGGACTCTTTGGAGTAGACATGTTCAATAAAAAAATATTCACCTATGCAACAAGAGAATATTTAAAATATATCTGAGATGTTTATAGATGAGTCTTGGTAGGGAAACCTACGTATGCGCATCCTTCCTCGATTCCATAGAGGGAGGGTAAGGTGATCATTTATGATGCAAAAGAAAGGATATTGAAAAAATCAAGAGAAAAAATAACTGGTACCCCAAGGTAAATTACAACATTTTGATTTCAATACCCTTAATTTTCTTTAGATCTAAAAAAAGTGTGGTATACAATATACTTGAAAATTTTGAGGATAGGTTTCCTGACACTTCAAAGGAAACCAAAGCAAGGATTTCCAAACATGGCCAACACAAGCTAGGCCATGGTGGCTACTCGAGGATACATTCATGAATCGTAAGAACCTAAACATCTTAAGAATATTATTTGTATTGCCTTACAACTTTCATTTTATTGCAGCCATTTTTTTTTTAAAAACATGCTCTTATGCAATGCAGGGTGATGACTTCGGAACTGAAACCACAGAGGAATACCTCCAACTTGGTTACAAGTACGGATATAAAGTCATGGTCAATCGTAGGAAAAGCATGGGGAAGACCCCAAGATCAAATTTACGGGATAAGGTAAATAAAAATCAGTCTACATTAACCTTTCATTACTTATAAAATACGTAAATGTTTGATATCATCCATAAGTTTAATATCTTACTTTGTTTTAATCATGGGAGCAACACTATCAATGAAACCATTAGCACTGGACAACAAAGAGTTGATAGTGAAGCGGGGCTAGAAGATCATGGTGCTCCCCAGCAACCCCATCCTAGTGGAGTGCAGCCCCAATATGTTCCTATGAATGAGGCCCATGGTGGTAAAATGGTTGTATATTAATCATTTACTTAATAATTTTGTACTTATAAATTTCGTAATTCTAATTTTTATTACTTGTACATTTACGGTTTTGTCCTTATAAATTTTTTCGTTTCAATGGCATAGAATGTCATAGTTGGTCCTCCTCAAACTGAATATGATCATGATAACAGGGAATCCATTCCAACGGTGTTGACTAGTGGACCAATAGGTAAATAATTACATTGCAGAGGTTTTTTTTAATATTAATGAACTATTTCAATGATATTTAAAAATTGTCCATATAAATTTAATATTTTTTGTTTTTGTAGGTGATGACCCCTCAAAAAAGCCTCCTCAAACTGAATATGATCTGGAGAATAGGGAATCCATTCCAACATTTCCGACTAGTGGACCAACAAGTAAATAATTACATTGCAAATGTTTTTTTAATATTAATGAATAACTTCATTGATATTGAAAATTTGGCCATATAAATTTAATATTTTTTGTTTTTGTAGGTGATTGCCCCTCAAAACATCCTCCACGTCATGGGTATCAGACTAGGTGTGCTCATCTTGAAAGGAATTAACAACATCAACTGCTGAAGAGCACCCAGTAAACGAAGACATGGACATGGATGGATTACCTAAGAACTGGAAAACACAAAACGAGACTAAAAGAAATTTATGTTGTATAATAATATTATAACAAGGATAGATGTGCATTATATAGCTAGTATGTTTGTAACGTATTTTGAATGACAAATCTCATTTATATAAAAATAAAATTATGACATATGCCTTTGAATGATAAACCTCATTTATAGCTTTACAATCACTTTTTATCACTTTTGAATATTTTTAATGCATAATTTTAAGTAGAATATAGATTGGGTATTGGGGAATTGAGAGTGATGTTGGGGGATGGGGGAGGGGCCATAGGATCTTCCACCTTCACGTGGATAGCCCTTTTTCAGTAGAGAAAAATTTATTGGAGTTGTTTATTCTTGGAGAAAACTTCTCTCGATCCAATAGAGAAACAACATAGTCAATGTTGACTTTGTTGTTGCTCCTTTAGATTGAGAGATGTTTTCTCCAAGATCATACGGCTCCAATAAATTATTATCAAAACCAAGAGGATATTATTCAGTCCATCACATCTGAGATGTGTGCGTGTGTGTCACTATTCAATCTCCTCTCATATGGCATTTACAAAAAACAATATCAATGGTGTTTACTATTTGCAATTTTGTCAGTTTTAATTTCTATTACGATTTATTGATATGTCTTAAATGTATTTTTTGGGTTTTACTAAAAGATAAATATAATTTTGTTTTTATTTACTACAACATACAATTCGTTCATTTGCAGATGCTCTAGATGTTGTGTCAATGCAATGCTACAAATTAGAATATCAAAGATCAGGTATATCTTGTCTTTTTTCTTCTTTTTATGACTTCTTTAGGTTCCTTTTATTTATTTATTTTTGCATTACCATCATTTGTGGGCCACTATGGGGCCAATCATTCTATATAATGAACCTCACCCAAGTATGTAGCATATACGATTCCCTTTAGTTCATCATATCATATGATTCACACAACTAATCTGATACTTCAACTTGGTTTTTTGTGGTTGTGTATAAGTAATCCCCTGGATATCACAATATAAGCATAGCCATAATTATGCAATAGAGTATTTGAAATTAATCAGATAAACATACCACTTCTGATTAGAAATTACAAGTCATAGGCACCAATGAACCTAAATACTCATTCCAACTTCCAAGAAGATGAAAATCAAACATCCCACCACCCTAAAAGTAGATAGGGGGTTGGGTGTGTTACACTTATTGTAATATTTATTATTGTGTTGTAGAGTAATTCTTTAGCAACAAAAGAAATTATTCCACCCTTACCTCTAGAGAAAGAGAAACTTGAAAATGATTTAGCTATACACATTTCTACCAATCTATTAATCGGTGTTATTTCACCAACACTTGGAAGTTGCATTGCACTCGAATTATTGAATCTATCTAACAATTCCTTAGAAGGTTCCATTCCATATTCACTTGGGTATCTACAAAATATTATGGACTTGAATGTGACCCTAATTGTTTTCATTAACATTAGCACGAAAAAAAAAAATCTTTGGAAAGACTTGAATACCAATGGGAGCAATATTAATTAACTGAAAAATCATTGCTAACACAAGATTAGATCCATATTGTTTATTAACTTTGAGAAATTTATTGTGAAAAACAAATACTAGCTAGCAAAATTTCAAAGACTTGATCAACTAAACAAGGAATCAAAACTTCAAATTGAAAACCAACCTATCCTCTAAATGAAATATCTATTACTATCATTTTTATGAAATATATTATTGTAACATATACAAAGGGTGACAAAAGGGTAGTAATACTCATGACACACCCCAATGTCAAGAGAGATAAAAATCAAGTTGTAAAAGAAACAAGCAAGGTGGCACAAAAGAAAGAGTATGGGCACACCTAGAATTTTCAACATCTCAACAATTCTATGGTGGTCATATGGTGGTCATAATTCTAGTAACATTTTTTTATTTATTGTTATATAATAAGTGATTGAGAATATCCAAAGGAGTTAAATATACTTTGTATTTGCAGGAAAATTAAATCATATGTTTGTGCACACACATTCAATTGGGTCTATCTCGATGGTTTGGGAGGAGAAATTCTATCCTCCCCACCTAGGCTTAAATACAGACACATCAATACACACATATTCAATTAGGTCTAGCTCAATTATTTGGGAGGATAAATATTATTCTCCCCACCTGAGCTCAAATCTTGCTTGTGACACGTTCCATTCTTTGTGAGCCAATTATTGTTGAAGATGTAAACCACGAGAAATATATAATCTCTCTTATGGGTAGGAGGGTGATATATATATATATATATATATATATTCCTAACAAGTTTAGAAAAATCATCTTTCAATTTTAGCAGAGGTGCGAAATGTTTTGGAGCACATCTAGAGGGATGTTAAATATGGAAGAATGACGCAGCCGCACCCACATGCACGCCCGCTCACACATGAT
>SNQJ01S0074345.1:6193-16938 GCA_010110895.2 Picea sitchensis
GCAGCACTTGCTGAACTTGGAGTCTCTGGATGAAGATTGTCGATCTTCCTTACAGAACAACGAGGCAGTTAAATAATGATCCAAGGCTACCTTTGATCTCCATGTCAACCTTCGCTCATTTCATGAAGGAGACCTCGTCCGGGCTTACGATATCACTCATGATACCTTTGGCCACGACAAATTCGAGTCACTCTGGCATGTCCCATACATTATCCAACATTACCTCACCAAAGGTGCATACATCTTGGTCTCCCCTGAAGGTCTCTCTCTCAAAGAACCCATCAACGGGTTGTATCTCAAGAAATTTTACGCTTAAACGTAGTCATTCTACTTTAGGTTATTTCTTTTATAGCGTTTTTTAATCTTTTTTCCCTCCCTCGTGTCTAAACTATCCTTTGTGCTATTGACAGATGCTTCCTCCACCAGCCTACCACATCGGTTACGCTGACGACGCCAGCCGTTGGACATAAAATCTCGCTTCGGCTGCTTGGCTCTCTACACCCCCTCACATGAAATGCTCCATTCAAAAAGCATATGTTTGGGTTCAACAACCAACAACAAAGCCGAATACACCGCCGTCATTGGCCTCCTGGTTGATGCCCAACATCATCATATTTGTCACCTTAGCATCTTCCTCGACTCTCAACTAGTCGTACTCCAACTCAACAATGTGTACCGCGTCCGTGATCCTTGCCTCTTTCGCAAATACCTGCAGGTTAGACTTTTATCTCGACATTTTGATTCCATTACATTTACACATATTCCAAGACAATTGAATCAAATTACGGATAACCTAGCTAATATTGTGTTAGACTGGCATATATCACATCAAGCTACCTCTACACATACATAAACATATAACACAAACTGTCATCACATATATAGATTGGACATCATCAAAACACATGTAAACACCACATAGATCTCAAAAACGTATACTCATGTATATATCAATAGGTCCACAGTGCCATCCAACTGTGTACATACACAAATACAACTATCCGCAGGCCAATGAAGCACCTCGGTACAAAATGGGCTCACCAGCCTATTTACAAAAAATGCCATCGTTCACGCCCTTAATTACCTTAACTGTGCTCCCATGCACGTCTATCCAGTGGACAGGTGCACACGTGTGCACGCCTATTACCGGATCGCCCGTGCATGTGGGGTCCATACCCCCTAAACACCTCTATACGGCCCTCCATACAACCCCTGCCCAAAAAATGAAATCCTAATTCTATGCAGGATGATCAGACCACTAACCTGATGCTCGCGGGTCCTCAATCAAATGCCTCATCCTCCCCAAATCTCACAATCTCCTCTGAATGCTTCTCGTCCAATCACTATAGCAACAAGTACAAATGAGGTGGCAATGTGGGCCCTACAACTATATATAGGCATTTTTTCCCAACTTCCACTCACCATTCTGGGAGCCCACGATGTCCATTTCTCGATCCATCTTCAGCCATGGGATCAACATCCTGTCATCTACATCACAATAGTCCCTGGGCCTCTTTTCATCCTGAGCCCCCGGGGCACCATTTTTCATACCCTGATCAGGTACACATGCGCATATTCACGCTTATCAAATATATGCTCATATCTTCAATTCTCTTCAGATATTGTTCATGTCGGGTATTTGGTTTTCATGTGTGCAGGTACTTGATCATTATACATCAGCACAACCCCTTCAAGTATATACTCAGCACTGGCATGTAGTCCTTTCCTCTGTATCACACTTACATTTCCATTCACACCCTCTGACATTTGACTCTAGGATCCCCATTCCCGGATTTGCATTACCCACACCTCCATTTGCATTTTCGGTACTGTCACCCGGTAGCATTCTTACCCACATGAGTTGTCCCATTCATAGCACCTTTTGGCACTTCTGACACTCATGTTGTTTTTCAAAACCCTTTAGGGATGGGAGTCCTGATAGTCTTACATCATGTCGCGAATCAACCACATAGTCCTTCTCCTCATTTTCTAGCTTTCCCAACGGCCTCCCAGATTATCTCTCTACAGTTCTATGGTCGGGCCGCATCTTCGTAGTAGCATGAACCCTCCATCTCATCCACAATCCGTCTACCCATATGAAAATCTCCCTTCATTTCACCTACCTCATACAAAAACCCACCCATGGGGCCCCCACCCTTCATCAGTTCTCCGAGAAAATTATGCCCTACCCGGGCTCACCATATCACACTGGGGAACCTGTTTCTGTATTTGTACACTTCCCCCCAAATATTCGTTATTTATTGTACAAACGCCTTTATTTTTAGTCGTTACCTTACATTTTTTTCGTCCCCTTTGGGCGACCTACTTCCCTTTTTGGCCAACCGCAACCCATGTCACCCTTGGTTGGAGCACTACTTATCATCCACCCTTGCTGGCATCATCCATATCTTCAGAGTGTCCCATAGTCCACTTACCTCTTCCCTCTGAATTTGTTCACCTTGTCCCGCCTCTGGCACAACTTATCCCCGATCTTGTCATCCCCCTGACACTCGAACTCGTTGAATGGTTGAGACCACCTTTTATCTCACACATACTCCAACCAAGGGTCGTCTTGAGTCTTCCCACATCTTGACTTCATCCATGTACCTCCTCCACTTCCTCACCTCACCTAGTAGATTTCACGAAGCCATTTGCTTCTGGGAGTCGCATCCCCATTTTTTTTGTCGACATCAGCATAGTTTTCCAGAAGGGCGACAGTATCTTGATTCTCATTATCTAATCAATGAGAGATCTCGGACGACACAGGGTGAAACACCATTGCTCCCTGCTGTCGTTGACCCCCATAACATTCGATGCCAACACTTTCTCATGTTACGATGGGTCTTACTTTGCGAATATTGCAGTTAGTTCTTTCATTTGCCGAAGACCTCTGAACTTGGCTGGGCTATCAATGCCCACATAATCGGTGATACTTATTACCTCGATCACTACCTACTATTCAGAGTATGTTCATCTACCGAATTGTCTTTTGCCTTTATCACGACCGCCCCTGAGGGCACTGCAGTTGTCTACACCAACACTTCAGTCATATTTTTTCAGGAGTTACATGACACGAGCATGGGGCATGTCCACCTCGTTTGTACACAATTTTCTATTTTACACACCTCATGGAAGGTCGGGTCCTACCGGTTCCTTTTTCCCTTCAACGGATCGCTCTGGCCGATCCCACTATTGCTCTCTCTTACAACAACATTCTCAGTAGAAGAAACATTGATGGATTTCGGCTATATGTATGCTCCTAACCTCATCCATCAGGGGGCATCTGTTATCACTGAAATTTCGTCTGCACATGGTTACAAGAACTCAACATCGTCAAACAGTGATGAAGTCATCCATGGACCTGAATTGATACCAAAGCATTCATAAAAGAGTCAAAAACTATACAAAGTAGTGAAAAATTGAAGGGTGCTATGCAGACATTGGGCGTGCGCACACATGTGGGGAACATGGTCATAGAAATAGCGCACAGGTGCATGATGCGTGACTATTATCGCAAAAAACCGCGCACCTTCTAAATGACGCATTTATGAGAGTGGTCAGCCTCCCACCCACTTATGGTTTAGCTCCCAAGCCGATTTGACCCTCAAATCTGGACTAGATTCGACTGGATGGCTGGTCAAAGACCTAAAAATGCCCTAATTAGCCTCTTTTCACACTACTAAGCAGTTAAACAATAGCTCAAAGGGATGCTATAAAAAGGCCATGGATGCACCTCATTTTTCAAGGAATTCAAAGTAATGTTATCCTGCCTCTATTCTCTTGAGGACTCCATCCTTGTCAAGAGCATATTTGCACCATTGCATTGGGCAATCCATCTCACCCATTGAGTGGACTTGTAAAGAGTTCTTTCATCATTTTTCATTTTTTCTTTGTTGTAAGAAGAGCTAGCTAGTGGGGGTCCAAGAGCCCTCCCTTGGAGGAAGAAGGGACTCATAGTCCCCTTTCTTCTTGGTGTATTGTTTCACTAATAGATCAGCCTCAACATTGGTGACATGGGTCTTATGGTTCTTTTTGTTTGTATGTCCCTATGCTCATGAATTTAGTTTTTATTGCATTTCTTAGTTTATTTCTTAATTGTAGTCTTTTATTTCTTTCCCTAACTCTTTTCCTTGCAACTGTCCTGCTTAGCAAACCCAACTGAGCTTGCAGGCACCTCTATTTTTCTCACTAAGGTGGCAAAAGAGGTGCAACAATGGGCATGTAGCGGTATGACACTACCATCCATATGGTCACCAAACCAGGGTAGTGGTTCTTGGCGGCATAGCCAAGAGAAAGGGGGTCTCATCACAAGCCATCCTTATCATCTTCGTGAAATTCTTGTGGATAACGTTGTCACCTCTGGTCACCAAGCCAAGACAGTTTCCCTCATCATTTCCATTGAAGCATAAAAGAAAAATATCAAAATCAATGAAGCTAAGAATAAAAGGAAATGCAAGGGCTGGGAAAAAATGGCATCCATGACAAGGTGCAACTCACCCTCTACAAAGGAACCCACAGGTAAGAATTGCATTTCCTTGTTATCACTGCACCCATGCCCAAACACTTACCCCACATCACCTCATACACTTTCATGACCTAGATCGGTTCTCACCCAATAAACACCCCAAACTTAAGGAGGATTATCCAAATAGGGCACGTTGAGACCTTCTCCAAACTTGACTTGTTAAATTGCATAACGTTTGTTGAGAAAAAGATATGAATTTATCTTACTCAAGCATTTTCGAATCTTTCTTGGAAAGGGAAAAATAGTCGGTAATATTACTATGTTTATAGCCTCAAAATGTATTTCCCAATCCACAAGTATTAATTACAAGGGCTTAGGATGATTTTTTAAATAAAAAAATTGTTGCAAAATGTAACATTTTTATATAATTTTCTGAACATATACAAATTGCAGAAAGTAAATGTGGAGATCAAAAGAAAAAATAACCAAGTCACAAATTAACACAAATGAGACAGAATAGCAATTGCTTTATTTCATTCCAAGAAATAAAAAGTATCTTTCTCTTTACAAAAATTCTTGTGGGGGCATGGAACAAGGTCAAACTTAGATATCCCCAATGAAAACCATACAAAGGGACTCTAACAAGAACTAAAAAATGAACTTTAAAATCTGGATTAGCTTGCCACAGAATGTTTCCCACTTGACTCTGCACAATATCCTTTATCAGTCATGAAACTCAATTCATAAATAGACAAGTCTACACAGACTATCAAAGATAGATCAACACCTCTAAACAAGCATCTGAATGATATGGTTCAACTTTGAACCTTGTTGTCTATAATAGGACCCTGTTGTCAAAAAGAGAATTAGGCCTTTAATGAATTGAAGAATGAATGAAAATTGAATTATCTCGATAAAAACTCAAGAGAAAAACTTAGTATGTTTTTTGATTATATTATCCCCTTGTTCTTCCTTCTCATTTGGATTTTATGCATTCCAAATCAGTTGAAGTAGTTCAACTACCTCATTTAGTCAAGCTAACTAAAACTTAACTAATTTTAGTTAGGGGAAGTAATAATAATAATTAAGAGTCTTTTTATTAAATAATTGTTGGAGTTACTTCACACACACCTAGGATTTATTTTTCCTAAGGTTTTTCCTTGTTTATTAGTCATAATTAGTCATTATCCAGTCTCCTATATTTTAGGGGAGAATATTCCACCTGGAGAATATTCTCTTTCAGTTGACACTTTAGTTTGACTAGTTGAGTTGAGTTTAGATGTTGCATTGGTTTTGTCACCATGCAACATTGGGATAATAACCATGCTAATTCAACATTGCCTTGGTATCATCACCAGACTGGCGCATAACCCTTGATTCCATGAGTTAACTCCTCACTACTCTTTGTTCAGTCAGTTAATTGAAGACGAGTTGACTAGTTAACTCAACGAGGTGGCAGTTCACTCCCATAACTGCCTGAGAGACTAGAATAGGTGGCAGTTCACTCATGTAACTGCTGGTGTGTGTCCATATCACTCTATACCACCATTATGGGGCATTGGTTCTCCTCTAGTGTGCACTTATTGAGTTATACAGAGTATATCATGTGTAAATTATTCATTATTTATAATGGTTAGTGAGAATTATTTCATTCTTTCTCTCCTTATTCTTCTTTCTCAAATTCTCTTTGAAAATGTGTGTATAATTTTTTAGCTAGATCTATTATGTGCAGTTTCAACACATTTACATGGTATCAGAGCCTACAGATTGCTAAGAAAAAACTACACCAAAATGTTTTGTAGGTACAAAAGATTGAAGACAACAGAAAGATGGAATTCCCAAAAGAATTCATTCTTACACCTTACAACTATTTTGCATGGAAGGATAAAATATCCATACATCTCTGAACCAGAGTGTTGTACAGGTTAACCTTGAATACATATACAGAGCCGACATCATCCATCGAAAAACCCAAGTACTTAAATCACATGGATGAGGCACTCGAAACAATTTGCAGTCTTATTTCTCTCAATCTCCTTTTTCATATATATTCCTGTAAGACTCCCAATGAATCCTAGACCATCTTGGAAGGGCTCTTTGGAAAATAGGATGAGATGAAGGGAAACATGCTGGAGGTGGAGCTGCTCACATTGGATCCAAAAAGCTTCGACAATATCCAATATTTCTTTACAAAATTCAAGGATTTACTGTCACAACTCAAAGCTTGCGGGGTTGATAAATCGAAGGAGGAGAAACAAATGGTTCTCACCATTCTCTCCAATATTGGTCCTAAATTATTTGTATTCATATATACATTCCATATTTTCATATTCGCCTCTCGAGCCACCTGGAATATGCCTTCTCTTGAGGACTTTATCGAATCCCTAACACAAGAGAAAACCAAGCTCATCAACATGGGCACAATCAAAGTCCCAAGGGTGGATGCACTCACTGTGCATGATGGTAGCCAAAAATATCATAAATCTAAATATAAAGACAAATGGAAAGCTCATGCACATCCGAAGAAGGAAGGGTACACAAAACCCTTCACCGATGCCTCTGGATCCAAAGGGGAAAAGGGGAGAAATGCACCTACTGTCACAAAGGATTCCATTCAAAATCCACATGCATGCAAAAAAAAATAGATCCGATGTCTCAAATACTTCATCAAAACAACCTTGGATATTACATCCCCGAGGGTGCCAAGAAGAAGAAGCCAGAAGATCTGAATTCGAAGAAAGGAAATTCTAGCCATGCCTTGATTGCCATCAACTCCTCTCATGATGCTTGGATCGTTGATTCAGGAGAATCACATTATATGGCTGCATAAAAAGTAGTATATTCTTCATTGGATGCATGAAAAGGTCCTCCTTTTCTGATGGGGTACAACTCTTTTGTCGAAGTCACCAACAGAGGAAGGATTGAAATCACCAATGAAAGCTTCGAGAACATGTTGCATGTTCCCAAACTTTCTATCAACCTTCTCTCTGTGTATCAGATGACGAATTATGGCACCATAAATAAAGTCATATTCACACCAAATTATTTGGACATCTATGACATGAAAACCAACTCCAGGGTTTCTACCGATGAGGTAAATCATCAGTCTAGATTGTATACATTTTTTGAATTCATTGAACCTGATTATGCTTTACTGCTTACTCATGTTGATGAAAGTAGTAGGATATGGCATGAAAGGTTTGGACATTTCAATTCCAGATACATGAAACATCTTAGCAAGCGAATATTGGTTGATGGTCTACCAAACATCCATTTCTCCAAGGGAGTGAGTGAGGGATGTGTTCTCAGGAAACACCCTCAAGAGAAATTCGACAAGAGAAAGTCTCAGAGAGCCTCCGCACCTTTAGATATGATCCACAATGACCTTATGGGTCCTTTTCTGCATCCATCCATCAACAAAGCGAGGTTTGTTCTCATTTTTGTTGATTATTTCTTACGTTTTACATGGATCTACTTTCTCAGGAAAAAATTCGAGGTCTTTCAACACCTCAAAGATTTCAAAGCCCTAGTTGAGACACGGTCCGGAAAGAAGATAAAAGTCCTCTGAACTGATAACAGGGGAGAGTATCAAAATCATGAGATCCATGATATTTTCCATGAAGCATGGATCTAGTTGTAGCACACAGTTCCCTATACTCTGCAACAAAACGGAGTTGTCGAGCAAAAAAACAGATCTCTAAAGGAGATGGCATATTGCATGTTGCATGAAACTTCTCTACCACAGAGACTATGGGCTGAAGCACTTAATTGTGCAACATACATCCAAAATATATCTCCCCATATATTTGTCAAGGATAAGACCCCCTATGAGGCTTGGAATGGCCTCAAATCGGAAGTGACCCACTTTCACATTTTTGGTTCACGTGCATGCGCCCAGATTCCCTCTGAAAAGAGGAAGGCACTTGATCCACAGAGAACTGAGTGTATTTTGTTGGATACCCTGATGGTGTGAAGGGATATAGACTTATTGATCATTCCTCGGATCATCTCATCATTGAGCGAAGTGTCCAACTCAAGGAAAGTGTCTGGCATGTACCTCAACAGTTGCATGCAGACACCTTCATTCTTCCACCCGTCCGAGATGATGAGCATGCACATGTCAGCTCTTTAGACAAGATTTCTGATTCATAGGACTCAGATGATTTAGATTTAGATTCAGTACAGTTGAATGCATATTCAGAGCATCTAGATGCGGTTGTAGAGCCAGAGAATAATCCCAAGTGGGCACAAACTACTCTTCAGGATGCAAGGGATCTCGTTGGTGATCCAACTGACACTATGAGGACTCGATCTAATTTTAAGGAGCNTTGCACTCACTACCACTAAACCATTTCCCTCCAAGCATATTTTCTTAGTTTAGTATTCAAATCCACAGTCTTATGGTGAGGCTACTGGAAGTCCCTTTTTGGAATCCGCCATGCAGGAGGAGTACAACTCCCTCCTCGAGAACCAAAATTGGGATCGAGTGCCCCTTCCTTCTGGGAGGAAACTTTTCAAATGCATATGGGTCTACAAGACCAAGAGCACAGAGGATGGATAGATCAATAGATACAAATCCAAACTTGTTTCCAAAGGCTTTCAGCAGGGTCATGGTATTGACTATGATGAGACCTTCGCTCTAGTAGAGATGATGGATTCCATACAATTGGCACTTGCCATTGTGGCAGCCAAAGGATGGGAAGTCCATCAGATGGAAGTGAAGAATGCATTTCTTCATGATGATCTCTCTAAGGAGATCTACATGGAGCATCCCCAGGGATTTATGCAAGACTCATATTTGGTCTATCGACTGAAGAAGTCCCTTTATGGCCTCAAGCAGGCTCCAAGTGCATGGTATGCCAAGATGGACTCCTACCTGCTGTCACAGAAATTTGTATGTTGTAAATCTGACCCAAATGTCTACATGCTCAGGACGATTGATTCACTTCTAATTTTAGTTTTGTATGTTGATGATTTGTTGATCATCGGTTGCTCGACTTCAGTGATTGTTGAAGTTAAGAGGATTCTACATGATAGGTTTTTTATGATGGACATGGGTCTGCTAAACTTCTTTCTTGGACTCGATATCAGTCAGGATGCATCAGGCATCAAACTGTCTCAGGACAAGTATGCACGAGATTTCCTTGAGATATTTCACATGATAGACTACAATTCTGCTCCGACTCCTTTCCTATAAGGGGTCAAACTTGAGGATGGTGGGGAGACTCCACTAGTTGACAACACACTATATAGACAACTAGTGGGGAGCTTGTTGTATCTCACACACTCCAGACCATACCTCTCATATGCAGTTGGCATAGTTTCCAGGTTCATGCAAGAGCCACATGAGATACATTGTAAGGTTGCAAAGTGTATCCTTCGATAAGTATAGGGCACCATCACCTTTGGGATTCATTATGTAGCAGAATCTACATTAGATATCATCGAGTTTACTGATTCTGACTGGGTTAGCAATAACATTGATCACAAGTCCACATCTGGTTACTCACTCATTCTTGGTTTTGGGTGTATCTGTTGGTCGAGCAAGAAGAAAGCTTCCATTTCACTATCTTCAGTCGAGGCAGAGTATAGAGGGGTAGTTAACATAACCATTCAGGCTATGTGGCTACAATATTTTCTCACTGAGTTGGGAATTCAGTTTCATCAGTTCATCGCCATCTGGTGTGACAACCAAAGAACTCTGAAGTTCTACAGAGATCTATTTCAAAGGCAGTGGATGAAGCACATCGATATCCATGTGCACTACATATGGGACTTACTACACGAGGGGATCATCGACTTACAACTTTTTCCTTCAGCAGAATAGACGACAAACATCTTCACCAAGACCTTCACTGAGAAAAAGTTCCATTCTCTGCGAAGTCATCTTGGAGTGAAGGACACAATTGCCTAGAAATTGTAGTTCTTCTCTTTTACATACATTTTACCTTGAGGGGGGGTTTTCCCATGAGGTTTTCCCTCTTTCCTCACTTTATTTTCAATGTATATTTTGTATTTGGGTACCTAACATGGCCTCATTGTCGGGACCCATTCTTTATTTTCACCATAGTAATGTTTAGGGGTGTGTTGGAGTTACTTCACACACACCTAGGATTTATTTTTACTAAGGTTTTTCCTTGTTTATTAGTCATAATTAGTCATTATCCATTCTCCTATATTTTAGGGGAGAATATTCCACCTGGAGAATATTCTCTTTTAGTTGACACTTCAGTTTGACTAGTTGAGTTGAGTTTAGATGTTGCATTGGTTTTGTCACCAT